>APFE031121700.1:61759-82021 GCA_000404065.3 Pinus taeda
TGGGGGGGGGGGGGGGGGTGAATCAGTATTAGCAAATCAGATACTTTTTCATTTTCACATTTAGATTCATATATGTGACTTCAGTTAAGGGTATACGCGACTGTATTAAATGCAACAAGCGTATATGCAACAATCTTATGATTCAGTTAGTTTATCTTTAGTAAATGCATCAGAACATTATTAACCACATTAATAGTAAATAGTACAGATCATCACACATAAGAATCACACATGAACACCATGATACAAGGTGGAAACCCAATGTAGGTGAAAACCACCTGCTGCAATTCGTCTCTTTCTTCCTTTAATAAGAAACTTCTTTTAAAATGTACTGGTGCAGTCCTTTACCAGCACGCAGGCTACAACCTGCAGAGGTCTCATTTTCCAGTTACTTCTGGAAGGGAGCTACAACCCCCTTAGCTCTTGTACTAGCGGATATACTAGTACGTAGGTGCTGACCTACAGAAGGCTGCAACCTTCTTTTCTTCAGGGACCACGTTTCATCAATTTTTAGACTGGATCCATAAGTACAAAACAATCATTGCTGCAATACAATCATCCACTTATACTTGCATCATAAATCTCTAAATCACCCAATACTGAATCACTAAAACCCTGTCATCAAAAACACAGAACGCAAACCAGAGCCCAGAACGCTCCAACAACCAGTAGAATCAACAACAACCTGAAATACCAAATCTCATAAAGCATATGCTACTTTAATATACCAGAACCGCGTGTATACACGCTTTCCCCTCATACAAGCCGCGTATAGATTTAAAGATAATTACTTGTACCTTCGCTGTTATATCAACCCAATCCAAGCAGCACAAATCGATAACCAACAATACTAGATCTTCGCACTTCGTCAGACCTTCATTCCTTGCTCACTATTTTTGCCTAATGATCTTCTCCTTATATAGGTTAGGCTTCTCTCAATACCATGGTCCAAAACCGTGTAGAAACAATACCATGAACCCAATACTTGGGGTCGTCACTTTGGACCAAATACTATCGACCAAATACCACGGACCAAAACTATGATTTCCAACTTCTACGCGCCTTTTCTCTTATTAACCCACGTGTATACGCATATGCTTCTTCTGCTTTGCTAACCCGCATATATACGCTCTTTATTCACGGTCGACCTGCGGATATCTCTCTATTTACCTGCTGCACTATGATCTGTCCTCTGAGTGAGTTGCCATTACCTGTATCATTCCTATGAGTGAGTTTCCATCAAGGACAACACCTGAATCATAATGCCAACATAAAAGTGTCTCCTCAATGTCCTCCCTTAGCCGAGCCACATTGATCTCAAGAACTGCACAGACCTATCGTCCAAGGCCCCTCTACTACCTAGTATTTCATTGCCTCTAAAACCTATGTAGACTTGCCTCCTAGGGTCCCATTTTGCATTAGTCAGTGGCTGCCTTAGCTGCGTAATCCTACTTCCAAGAGACCTATACCTAATTTCCCCTAGTACTAAGGACTTTGCTCCAAATTTCCTCAGCTAATCCTAAGGTTTGCTCTGTGTAGTCTTAGTGACCAACCTCCTAGCCTGTCACATGAGATTGCACAATATGTAGTTATTAGGACCTCTTTCTTAGCCTGTCACCTGTCCCAGGCCCAGTCCTTGGATAAAAATGCTTTAAATTAGACTAGGAGGCTTTGGAATTGATGTCATCCCATCATGAGTGAATTTTAGAAATAGGTACACTATTGGATGATGGGAAGACAATGAAGAAGGAGAATAAGGAGCAAACCTGGTGGAAGACTCACATACATCTAGGTAGACAAAGAAGCTTATAAAAAACAAGTGAAGGGAACACATGCATGCAACCACCTCTCAAGGCCAAAGATAATTGAAGATCCTGCATCATCAATCCATGTAGAGGAGGGGATAAAGCACACCCAGGAACACATCTATAACTCAAAAGCTACAACGGGTTGACATTACCATCTCAGCAAGCTAGTCCATGTCAGTAGTGTCATTTCAATTCATGTCATGAGTTGTCAAAGGCCACATCACTATTATGAGCCATATGTATTTTGTAAATCAAATGTAATGTAAAGTGGAAGTCTAATGGACACACAAGAATATGAAGAGTCATGTCAGCTGAAAAGTCATAGGAAGTTGAACATTCATGAGGGTAGTCAAAGAGTCATAAGGCATCAAGCATCAAGCATCACCCCTTGGTTTTATATACCCCCTCATTGTATGAGCAAGGGACTTCTCACCTTGGCTCCTCACACAAAGCATAGACAATTTTAGACAGTTCTTTGACGAGCAAGAACTGGCTCCAATGTCCCACTATTAAGTCTAGTGATGAATGATGTAAATATGTGTCTTGGAACTTTTTCTTAATACGGAAGCCTCCTCAATCCAACATGTTTCCATGCATGACTTATGTATGTTTGTAATACTATTCTATGAGAATTTATATTTCATGTTTGCTTCACATGTACTAAGATAGTTGAATTATTTCGGTTGTTTTAGTGCTTACCTTTTTGGGAATGTGATGTTATGGTTGTCATTGTTGTGTCATCCTTGTGGACTACTCTACATAATACTAGATAGACCCTTCCCCACTCATTTGTTGTAACGACCATCACATCCATTGTGGACTATTCCGCTGGATGGTATACAAACCTTTCCCTATTCTTTGGTTTTAACGACTGCCATATCCGTCATGGACTATTCCACCAGATGTTGGACAGACATTCATGGTTCACGTGTGTCTCATCCTAGGTGGTACTATTACCTCTCACTTAGAGGCTCACTTTTTTCCATTTTTGTAGTAAGGGAACCTAGAAATAGTTATGTTGCATGCTCACTAGACACACTCACCTTGCTTTCCGAAGATACCATTGTAACACTCTCATGCGTTGAAAGTTAGAGCCAAGGAAAATCTCTAAGTATATGGAAACTAGGTCATCATACTAGATGGGACTCCTACATCAAATCGTGTGAGGTCTAATTGGGACCTCATATAAGGGAGGTCCCCTTAATGTTAGCGAATCCAACGGTGTGAACATTTCTAGCACTAGAAAGAGGGTAGCCAATAGTTTATGGTCAATTGTCCCACTAACCCCACTGATCCATTTTTTTGGTCAAGGAAGTAACATTCACCCCCTCTCCCATACCCGTAATTATGAAGTTCGTAATTCCTCACCTCCTAGGCCGAAACATGAAATCCCATACCATCAAATTCAGGATCTCCATCCTATCATTTGTCAATTTCCAAAAGTTGTTAGACTAATTCCTGTAGTGTGCACTCTTCCATATTCTCAAAAGAAGAACAAGACTACCCCCATAAGAGTAGTAGTTACATTTGTTGAAGAAGTGATGCAGGAGCATCCAGCTCACAGTGACGAGGCAGAAAGGACTCCAACTAGGTTCACAAGCGAGGGTCGACTGAACTGTTAAATTCTATTGGGAATAATTTTTCTTTTATTTTATTTTACAAGTCAACAACAGTTAGATGTCTTTTATTTTTTTCAGTTTAGGATTACTATAGTTTCATTGTTGATTAAAAGGTAGTTTATGTAATTAGGAAAAATAACCCTTAATTGTTCCTACAAGTCTTGTAATGTCAAAATGATTATAGTTACGGATAGCAACATAAGTTATGTAACTATCTTTGTAACAGAAAAAAACAAACTGCAAGCCTTAACTGAAGACAGAGGGCTATAAAGCCAAAAATACATGTAATGGAAAAGGTTCAGTTCAGAAGAGAAGAAGTTGAGTAAATTCGTTAATAGAAACTATCAAGCATTCAAAACCAGAGAAGTATTGTCCATCGAAACTGCCTACATATTTATTTGTTGTTTTTCATTTATATTTCCATCACTTAACAGACCATTGTATCATTATAAATCAGCATACTGTCATGGCTATTGTACAAGCATAAGTTACAGTTAAATTTCGGACAAGCAGAGAGAACCTTAAACAAGTTCCAAGTCATAAGAAAACCAGTTACGCTTACGCACAAGTGCACAGCAACATAACTACAGACAAGCAAACAAGTTCGAATGCCCAGCAACGTAACCGAAAGACAAGCGAAGATACCACATGTAACAATTACCATACATTTCTTTCATCAAAATGAATTTCATTTACATTGTCCAGAATAGAAATTTATAGCTAGAATCGATAGGTACGAGTTCCCTCACATATACAGAGACCAACATAGTCATGGCGAGTGTAAATCCAACCAAAAATTACAACCATGCAGGTCAAACACAAAACCCTAAGTTAGGGTTTGTAATAGACTAGCAACCGGGTTACGTTGGAGCCATATTTTTATACATAAAAATTGAACCAGAACGACAACGCCAAACAGAGGACCATACAGTGACCAAACAATAAAATAGCGGACAGGCCATCCTCCAAGCAGTGACCATCATTCAACAAAACAAAACAAGTTTCAGGCCTACCACAATATACGCAACCGAATGTCATTGAATACAGGGAAATACGCCGTCCAGGTCGCCTGTGAGGACCTGCAAGAACCAAGAGAAAATTAGCTCGAGCCATAGAGAGAGTACATAGGGGCAAAACCCTATAGAGGCAACATAAAAAAATTGAGAACAAAGACAAACCCTTACCTGGAGGATGCGAGAAGAAGCCATACTCAGAATAGAGGACGCCACCGAGCAACTGAAGAGAAAAGGAGCAATTTGGGGTTAGACCCTGAATGAGGAGGAGCTGAAATTGAATCAAAGAACAACAATTTTACCTGTGTTAAAAACTGAAGGTGCCTCCCGCATAATCCTGTGCTTGTAGCCACAGTCAAGGCAGTGTCATAAGAAGGCAGTGCCAGAAAATTACCAGCATCCAACTTGGAATGATAAACCAGAGAACCAGTAGCATACACAGAAACTGAATGATGAAAGTCCATGACAGAGAATAGGAATTCGAGCCACAGTCGAATTACGACCAACCACAGTCACAGTGACAATTACAAGCAAGCCAAACAACTAGTATTCTACCGAAGACATAGCCAACAAAGCAACAGTGTGACTTACCGAAGAGCGAGCACAGAAACCAGGCCAGAAACCTCCATAGCCAAACAGCATCATTTTCGAACAGGCGGATAAGTAACCAAACGCGCAGCGAAGGGCTCAACCAAAAACCAGAACCAGTCCAAACACAGTAAAAATTGCCCATGAATTGCATTACAGAGCCGAAGGAACGCACCCATCATTTTCCATACTCAGAGCTCACAAACCCTCAGAGCAAACAGAACAATAACCACCGAAGAGTCGAGAAGACGCGTAAGTTAGGGTTGAATAGTTTACCGAGGCAGGGTACTACCGCATTAACCACTGCATTCAATATCCAGCTACCATCGACCACAGAACCGCGGGAAAACAACATCCTACCGCCACGTCAACAATCCAAACATACCATAAAGCACAAAAGTAATGCCAAGTGGGCTGGGTCCCATCAGAGTGGTATCAAAGTTGTTTGAGTTGAAGAGATTTGGGAGAAATGGATATAGGTAGACGAGGACAAGGCAGAGGTACCCGTAGAATGGTAGATGAGGCGTTAAGAGAAGAAATCAGAGTTCTTACTGCTCAATTGGAAGCAGTAGAGGCAGGCAGGAGGAGAGATCCAGAGTTAGGTGATGTGAGTGAAGAAGAAGTGGAAGTAGCGGCAAAAGGGCCTGAAGGTGACTCACTAGAAGTGAAGTTATTGAAGTCTGTATTATTGTCAAATAGCAGACCAAAACCAGAATTACCAACCTACGATGACAGTTTATCGATTGATGTTGTATTAGATTGGATTAGCGAGATGGACAAGTACTTTGAATGCGAGGAAGTTAGTGAAGACCGTAGGGTCAAGTTTGCAGCAACAAAGTTGAAAGGACACACAACCCTGTGGTGGGACAGTGTCCAGAACGAGAGGAAGAGGTTGAACAAACCTCCGATAAAGACTTGGACGAGGATGGTAGCTAAATTGAAGGGCATATTTTTGCCAAGAGATTACCAAATCGTGTTACATAGGCATGTTCAGAATTTGAGGCAGAGGGGTTTGACAGTGAAAGAGTATACGGAGGAATTTTATTGAGTAAATTTGCGAGCAGGATACATAGAGGATACAGCAGAAAGGAAAGTCAGATATGTAAATGGGCTGAGGATGGAGATTTTGGATGAAATAAACATTTTGTCTCCCAACAATATGGAGGAGGCATATCAGAGCGCGGTCAAAGTAAAGGAGAAACTTAACCAAAGACAGAATTCCTGGAGAGGACGAGGGTCTAACATAGGAAGAGGCCAGTCCTATGGCAGGGGCCGAACTGCCAGCAAAAGCGAGGAAGCCAGCAGTTCAAGGACTTCGGGAACAATAGAAAAAGGAGATGGAATGAGAGGTGGCAGATCGTTTTAGCGTGGCAGAGGAAATGGCCGTGGAAGGGGAACTGGTTACCAGTGCTACAGATGCCACAAGTGGGGGCACCGCTCTTTTGAGTGCCCAGAAACAGATTCAACTGGACAGCGAGGCGCATATGTGGCACAATTGGAGGAAGCAGCAGCACCTCCTCAAGAGGCAGAAAATGCCCCAGAAATAGGAGAAGCTTTAGTGCTGCCTAAGGTGTTGTTGAAGCCAGTTGATGAGAGTATTGAGGAGATGCAGCGGAAAGCTCTGTTCAGGACAGTTTGTAAATCGCAAGGTAAGTGCTGTAAAATGATAATTGATAGCGGAAGTACTGACAATTTGGTGTCAACCGAGATGGTGGAGAAGTTAGGACTAAAGCGTCTGAAACACCCCAATCCATATCGAGTTTCATGGCTACAGAAGGGGCACCAGTTGCTGGTGGATGAGCAGAGTGAAGTTGAATTTTAGATAGGAAATTATAAGCATAGAATCATTTGCGACATTATGCCAATGGACGTATGCCACATCTTGTTGGGTAGACCTTGGCAATATGATAGAAAAGTGACACATGATGGGGTATTGAACTGTTATAAGTTCAAAAAAGATGGGGTTAGGCATACCCTTGTGCCTATCAGGGAAGAGAAAGAGGCAGCTGAAGTAAATGAACCTAAGGCGTTGCTTATGAGCGGAAAACAGTTTTTAAAGCAGGTTGAAAACAGCGAGATGAATTATGTTGTAGTTAGAAAGACAAGGACACTTCTGTTGCACACAGAAATCACGTATTTGCCTATAGAAATACAACAGATGTTGGAAGAGTTTACGGACATAGTAGTGGATGACTTTCCAGATAAGTTACCTCCCAAGCGGAGCATTAGTCACCATATTGATTTCATACCAGGAGCTAGCTTACCAAATAAGGCAGCTTATCGAATGAGCCCCAAGGATAATGAAGAAATCAGAAAACAGGTGCAGGAGCTATTGGAAAAAGGATTGATCAGGGAGAGTTTGAGCCCATGTGCTGTACCAACAGTTCTCGCCCCCAAAAAGGGAGGAGAATGGCGGATGTGCACTGATTCCAGGGCCATCAATAAAGTCACCATACGGTACAGATTTCTGTTACCGCGTATGGATGATATGATGGACTGTCTGAGTGGGGCAGCTTACTTTTCTAAGATAGATTTAAAAAGCGGATATCACCATATTCGGATACGTGAGGGAGACGAGTGGAAGACAACTTTTAAAACCAATGAAGGCTTATATGAATGGCTGGTCATGCCGTTCGGGTTGAGCAATGCACCTAGCACCTTCATGAGACTCATGAATGAGATGCTAAAGGAATATATTGGGAAGTTTGTAATTGTTTATTTGGACGACATACTTATTTTTAGTAAGACATGAGAAGAACACTTCCGGCATGTGTGTAAAGTATTGGAGAAGCTACAGCAGAACAAGTTATTGATCAATTTCAAGAAATGTACATTTTTGCAGAGAGATTTAATTTATCTGGGATTTGTGATAGCGGAGAACGAATTGAAGATGGATCCGGAGAAAGTGACAGCGATCGTAAATTGGCTGTCACCGAAGAATTTGTTTGAGGTACGTAGTTTCCATAGATTAACAAGTTTTTACAGGAAATTTATTAAAAATTTCAGTGGAATTTGTGCTCCTATGTTGGAGACCATCAAAAAGGCCAGCCAACCTTTTCGATGGACAGAAGCAGCAGAAAAGAGCTTTCAGCTATTCAAAAAGAAAATAACAGAAAGACCGATTCTTAGGCTACCAGCTTTTCAAAAATTATTTCAAGTACGTTGTGATGCTAGTGGAACAACAATCGGGGCTGTACTCAGTCAGGAGGACAGACCGGTGGAATTTTTCAGTGAAAAACTGAATGAGAGTAGGCAGAAGTACTCCTCGTATGACAAGGAATTCTACGCAATGGTACAGGCGCTAAGGCACTGGAGGCATTATTTGTTGGGGAACGAGTTCGTGCTATTTTCAGATAATTCTGCATTGCAATATGTAATGCAGCAACACAAACTTAATCATAAACATGCCAAATGGGTGGAGTACTTACAGAGTTTTAATTTTGTGCTGAATCATATCAGTGGGCAAGTGAATAAGGTAGCCGACGCGTTGAGCAGAAAAGCTTTACTATTGCAGGAAAGCACTGTGCAGGTTTTGGGCTTTGAACATTTATAGGATCTTTATAAGATAGACACAGATTTCAAAGAAGCCTATGAGGCATGCCAAAACCCTTTTGATAAGAGGAAATAGTCCTTGGTTGGACTACAACAGGAGAAATTGCTTTTTAAGGGAGGACAATTTTGTATCCCGAGCTGTTCTATGAGGGAGAATATCATTCGTGAAAAAAACAGTGGGGGATTGGTTGGACACTTTGGTATTAACAAGACCTTGGAGCAACTTGGTCAATTTTATTTTTGGCCAAGAATGCGACGGGACGTACAACGTTTTGTGGCTAAGTGTAAGGTGTGTCAACTAGCGAAGGGACATAGGCAGAACATAGGATTATATACGCCATTGCATATTCCAGGCAGACCTTGGGATTCAGTGAGTTTAGATTTTGTGTTGGGAATGCCAAAAACACAGAAAGGATATGATTCGATGATGGTAGTGGTGGATCGTTTCTAAAAAATGGCACATTTTGTACCTTGTCGGAAAACTAGTGATGCCACTTACGTGGCCCACTTGTTTTTTAATGAGATTGTCAGATTACATGGGTTACCAACAACCATCCTATCAGACAGAGACGTGAAGTTCACGGGACATTTTTGGCGTACCTTGTGGAAAAAGATGAACACCCAATTAAGCTATAGTTCTGCTTATCACCCACAAACCGACGGGCAAACAGAAGTTGTGAATAGAAGTCTAGGAAATCTGTTACGCAGCTTAGTCGGAGAAAATTTTAGAATGTGGGACCGAGTGCTAGCACAAGCAGAGTTTGCTTACAACGATTCGTCGAATCGTAGCACGGGTCTCAGTCCTTTCCAGATTCTTTATGGCATGCACCCTCGTGGAGTGCATGAGCTTCGGGATCTTGGTTTACCGGAACGACGGAGTGTGGATGGAGAAGATTTTGCAAATGTAATGAGGGATTTACATGAACAGGTGAAGACAAAATTACAGGATAGCAGCTCGAAGTATAAGGAACATGCAGATTTGAGGAGAAGAGAAGTTCATTTTGAGGTAGGGGATGAAGTTCTGGTACACTTGCGTAAGGAGCGGTTCCCTAAAGGTACGTACAATAAACTGAAGTACAAGAAGATAGGGCCTTGTAAGATCTTGTGAAAGTTTTCAGCGAATGCCTACGAAATACAACTACCACCTGGAGTAGGCATATCACCTATCTTCAATGTGGCAGATTTGTTTCCGTATACAGGCGATCTTTTGGAAGAAAGGAAGGATGAACCTAGACAATCCACGCGGAACACCCAGGAAGACAGAGAAAGTTGGAAAAGACAAATGCCTTATGTCCAACCTCTTGAGATCGAAGGCATCCTCGAAACTCAGGTAGTTAGGCGTACTCGGCAGAAAGATTATTTTCAGTACCTGGTCAAGTGGAAGAACCGTCCGATTGACGACAGCTCATGGCTTGACGCCAGGCAGATTAAACGAACAGGGACATCAGCGGAGGAGCTCATGAACCGGAGTCATGATCTTTTCTCACCCCGGGAGCCTGATGCAAGAGCATCCAGCTAATAGTGACGAGGCAGAAAGGACTCCAACCAGGTTCACAAGCGAGGGTCGACTGAACTGTTAAATTCTATTGGGAATAATTTTTCTTTTATTTTATTTTACAAGTCAGCAACAGTTAGATGTCTTTTATTTTTTCCAGTTTAGGATTACTGTAGTTTCATTGTTGATTAAAAGGTAGTTTACGTAATTAGGAAAAATAACCCTTAACTGTTCCTACAAGTCTTGTAATGTCAAAATGATTATAGTTACGGATAGAAATAGAAGTTATGTAACTATCTTTGTAACATAAAAAAACAAACTGCAAGCCTTAACTGAAGACAGAGGGCTATAAATCCAAAAATACATGTAATGGAAAAGGTTCAGTTCAGAAGAGAAGAAGTTCAGTAAATTCATTAATAGAAACTATCAAGCATTCAAAACCAGAGAAGTATTGTCCATCGAAACTACCTACATATTTATTTGTTGTTTTTCATTTATATTTCCATCACTTAACAGACCATTGTATCATCATAAATCAACATACTGTCATGGCTATTGTACAAGCATAAGTTACAGTTAAATTTCGGACAAGTAGAGAGAACCTTAAACAAGTTCCAAGTCATAAGACAACCAGTTACACTTACGCACAAGTGCACAGCAACATAACTACAGACAAGCAAACAAGTTCGAATGCCCAACAACGTAACCGAAAGACAAGCGAAGATACCACAGGTAACAATTACCATACATTTCTTTCATCAAAACGAATTTCATTTACATTGTCCAGAATAGCAATTTATAGCTAGAATTGATAGGGCCGAGTTCCCTCACATATACAAAGACCAACATAGTCATGGTGAGTGTAAATACAACCAAAAATTACAACCATACAGGTCAAACACAAAACCTTAAGTTAGGGTTTGTAATAGACTAGCAACCGGGTTACGTTGGAGCCATATTTTTATACATAAAAATCGAACCAGAACGAAAACGACAAACAGAGGACCATACAGTGACCAAACAATAAACTAGCGGATGGGCCGTCCTCCAAGCAGTGACCATCATTCAACAAAACAGAACAAGTTTCAGGCCTACCAAAATATACGCAACCGAATGTCATTGAATACAGGGAAATACGCCGTCCAGGTCGCCTGTGAGGACCTGCAAGAACCAAGAGCAAATTAGCTCGAGCCAGCGAGAGTACATAGGGGCGAAACCCTATAGAAGCAGCATAAAAAAACTAAGAACAAAGATGAACCCTTACCTAGAGGACACGAGAAGAAGCCATACTCGGAACAGAGGATGCCACCGAGCAACTGAAGAGAAAAGGAGAAATTTGGGGTTAGACCTAGAACGAGGAGTAGCTGAAATTGAATCATGGAACAACAATTTTACCTGTGTTAAAAACTGAAGGTGCCTCCCACATAATCCTGTGCTTGTAGCCACAGTCAAGGCAGCGTCATAAGAAGGCGGACAAACCCAGAAAATTACCAGCATCGAACTTGGAATGATAAACCAAAGAACCAGTAGCATACACAGAAACTGAATGATGAAAGTCCATGACAGAGAACAGGAATTCGAGCCACAGTCGACTTACGACCAACCACAGTCACAGTGACAATTACAAGCAAGCCAAACAACCAGTATTCTACCAAAGACATAGCCAACAGAGCAACAATGCGACTTATCGAAGAGCGAGCACAAAAACCAGGCCAGAAACCTCCATAGCCAAACAGCATCGTTTTCGAACAGGCGGATAAGTAACCAAACGCACAGCGAAGGGCTCAACCAACAACCAGAACCAGTCCAAACACAGTAAAAATTGCCCATGAATTGCATTACAGAGCCGAAGGAACGCACCCATCATTTTCCATACTCAGAGCTCACAAACCCTCAGAGCAAACAGAACAATAACCACCGAAGAGTCAAGAAGATGCGTAAGTTAGGGTTGAATAGTTTACCGAGGCAGGGTACTACCGCATTAACCACTGCATTCAATATCCAGCTACCATCGACCATAGAACCGTGGGAAAACAACATCCTACCGCCATGTCAACAATCCAAACATAACATAAAACACAAAAGTAACTCCAAGTGGGTTGGGTCCCATCAAGAAGTGATCTTTTCCACTCTTGAGGAGCTAGTAGAAGCCATGCAAAAATAATAGGAAAACCCACTCTTTCGAAAGGAAGAAGAAGAAAAATTATTTCTCTCGTGTTCAGTTTCTAGTGGAGAAGGCAAAGGGGAAGGAAACAAAGGAGGAGGAGGAGAAGATGAGGAACCAATAGATTCAAAAGAGGAATCACCATATTTAGAAGATGAAGAGGAGGAAAAATAAGAAGGCAACATCGCATATCAAAAATGGATTGGATGAATGAGGGCCCACTCACACTTCTGGGTGTCTTGCACAAGATGCAAAGACATGTTGATAAACTCTTAACAAAATATGACCTTAACAAGAGAGTGAAGGAAGAAGATCACTTAGAAACTTTCTACCCACATCTGTAGACAGTGAAGGTACATTACAATGACATTTCATGTAGACTATTTCCATGTATCTTGGATGGCAGAGAAGTTGTATGATACCACAACCTTCCTCCAAACTCCATCCAAAATTGGAGGATATTCAAAAGGATCTTTCTCGAGAAATTTTATGAAGACAACACCCTTGCCATGTTACTGAAGGATTTGGGTAGTCTCAAGATGGATTAAAGGAAAGGTCAATGATTAATCAAAGGTTCAATACTATTTTGAACAAGTTATGAGATGGCACCAAACCTCGTGAATCCATCACAGTCAACTACTACACTTCTGCCCTACCAACTATTATTGTGCAATTCATCAAGAAAGTTGTGAAACCATCGTTAACATAATATTATGAAGAGGTTGTTGTTGTAGATAAATAACTACATGCTATTGGAGTCATTGCAGACAATGAACCCACTAAGGACTCGAAAGGCACTGACAAGAGGTGTCAAAACATTGTGGGAAAGGTTAAGGAAAAGGAAGCAGGTGATATTGAGAACCTTACTTGTCTCATCAAGTCCCTCACTACCGAAGTGGACGAAATTAAATAAAGGACAATCAAGACTACAATGAGCAGAAGGACCCCCTGGTACATGCAAAAGAAGAATGTAGCTTCCAGTAATAGTAGCAGTAGTAGCAAATCTATGTAGATCTCCAACATGGTTATGAACCTTGAGAAAATTTCAATCGATTAATATTTCACATTCCAGTGCAAACGACATTTAGAAAAAGAAATGTGCCCATAATGGAACCATGGAATGAGTATTATGGCTGCACAATTGATAGAAAAACTCATGGTTAATGAGAAATATGAGCCTAATTATTAAGAATAAGAAGTTTCTACACTTGATGAAGCTCTAAGAACTGGGTATGTAGTAAACGTGTATCAGTACACTCTCACAACCTAGAAGGCCACCACCGATAAGGAGCCTCTGATTCATGGTCTGATCCAAAGAAAAAGAACTGATAAAACTTAATAAGTCAAGGGGCCACCACTGTGATTGAGATACTGAATAAGAAAATAAGACAAGATCTGTTAAGGAAAGTGGATCCTTCAGCTGACTCAACATAGAACACTCAAAGCAAGTTTGGGAAGACACATTCAATGAAAAATGTTTCCACAAGTAGCAAAGAAAAAACATCCCACTAAAAACCATGAATTTAGTTCCAACCCCAGAAATATTAGTGTGTCTTCCTACGATAGACTATAACATTTTAGAAGACATGAAGATTACTCATGCAAATATCTCTTTGGTTTAACTTACAAAAATCACGAGTCAATGGGACATTCTTCTACGAGCACTTGGGGAAACGTCTACTGGTTATGCCACCTCTTCAAACAAGGGATATAGTAAGTCTCTTGACACTCTCGCATTTGTGCTTAACATGTTCTGCATGGAGGAGACAAACTCACTTTACCCACCATTCTTGTTATCATTTGAAATCTTTAACTACAATGTTCACAACTGCTTGGTTAATTCTGGTGGATCGGTTAATGTGATGCCACTCTCCATTGCCAAGAAGATCAATGCTCAATGGAGTAAGAAAAGTTCACAGATCATCCAACTAGATAGAACTTTTGTGCCAGTAATTGATGAACTCAAGGATGTGATCATTCAGCTATCATCT
Organism: Pinus taeda; assembly: GCA_000404065.3. Classification (NCBI taxonomy): domain Eukaryota; kingdom Viridiplantae; phylum Streptophyta; class Pinopsida; order Pinales; family Pinaceae; genus Pinus; species Pinus taeda. Next base: position 75,990 of record APFE031121700.1, read on the forward strand.
AATGGATGAGTTCATCAATTAATCAATATTGTAATTGTGTACATCCCAAAATCATATCGGGTATTTCTCAACAGATACTTGTCAAGAAAGTTGTAAGGATACTTTTCCACTAACCTGTTGCACTTATGGAGTCCATATAAGGGTAGGAACAACTATATTTGTGTGTTGTCAAAGAAATACATGAATCATAATGTGACTCCCTTGGATGGACAGAATGAGTCGTTGGCTTTCGCAGAACTTGTTTTCGACAATTTCTTTCTAGAGATGCAATTGGGGTGCTATATTGAAGAGCCATGCCTTATCCCACTAGACACATAGTTGGGCCTCCTTCCATGCCTACCTAGTGAAAATGAAACTTGTATAGTAAGTAGTAGTACTAGTAGTACTAGTGCAGTAAGTGGTCCTTATATAGATGATATGTGGACTATGTACTTTGATGGATCCAAAACATAGGAGCGCTTTGGAGTCGGTTGTGTTTTAATAGACCCGCCAGAGAGGAAACATATTCTCTATAGTTGCTTGGATTTTGAGTGCATGAACAACACCGTAGAGTATGAAGCACTTGTCTTCGGCTGACAGAAAGCGATTGAACTCTAGGTTGTTTTTCTCAAAGTGTTAGGTGACTGTGAAATCGTGTTGCGTTAGGTATGTAACACTGTATATTATGTGTCACCTCATCCTAAGAGTTATCAATAAGAGGTATGGTGACTCATTTCTCATTTCCAAGCTTTCAATATCATTTCAGTGCCAAGAATTCATAATGCAGCTACAAATGCCTTGGAAAATGTAGCTTCTAGGATGTTACAATTAAGGGACATTTTTTCCATTGATATTTTGTATAAACCATCTATCTTGTAGACAAAATCACTAGCTTACACATTTTTTATGATGATCAACAAATACTGCATTTCATGGCCAATGCTGATGTTTTCAAGCACATAGTTATAAATGAGGATGAAGCTAGTATGAGCAAAGGAAACCTCATACCCTGGGGTGTGGTATCGCTGCAAAACCTGTATGACTTATAGAACCATTTTTAGGGACCTGTGAATGCTAAGACCCATAGCTATACAGTGTCACATGAACATATCAATCTGGGAATAGGAAAATATTCACAGTATGTGAATTTTAGTACTTGTTGTACACCACAAGAGTGACAAGATTTTGTTTGCCTCTTCAAGCAGTATCTTGATGTCTTCGCGTGGATGTATAATGATCTTAAGACATATGACACACAAATAATCTAGCACGTAATACTGATTAAAGAAGGGGACAAGCCTTTTCAAACAAAACTGAGAAAATTTCATCCAACACTTGAGCCCCATCATATATAAAGCGCGACATTCGAAATGGGTGCCTAACTATCCCTATCAGGAAGAAGTCTGGGAATGTCTGCCTGTGTGTAGATTTTCGCAACCTCAATCATGCCTAGGACAAAGAAAATTTCCCAGTGTCGTCCATGGAGCATATATTACAGACAATATGTAGAGAAAAGATGTTTTCTTTGCTAAACAGTTTTTCTGGTTATAACCATGTTCTGGTAGTAGATCCTGATAGACTCAAAACTACATTCTATATCAACTGGGGTACATTTGCATTTTGCATAATTCCATTTGGGCTGGTTAATGTAGGTGGAACTTTTCAGTATGAAATGGAAATCACTTTCCGTGGGCTTATCGAGGAGAGCGTAGTGGTGTACCTTGATGATGTAATGACATTCTCAAGGAAATGGACAAACCACCTATGCCACCTCAAGAAAACTTTTGAGTGATGTTGGAAATTTGAGATATCCTTGAATCCTAAGAAGAGTATATTTTCAGTGTCTGAGGGTAACCTTCTTGGACACATTATCATTAAAAGTGGGATCAAGTTAGATCCTGATAGAGTTTGGACAGTGTCATAGTATTTCTTGGGGAGGATCAATTTCCTCAGAAAGTTCATCTCTCACTATGCTCAGATCGTCAAGCCTATAGAAGAGATGATCAAGAATGAAGTATTCTATAGTTGGGGCGAAAGGAATAAGGATGCATTCACATGTATAAAGAAACCAATAGCAGAAGCACTATAATTGTACGTCCCAGACTTCAATGAAGATTTCTTTCTCTACACATTTGCTTCCGACACTTCTCTCATTGTTGTACTCACTCAGAAGGATGTGTTGAACAATTAGTGACCCATCTCCTTCATTAGCACGAGCCTACAATGACTATAGCTCAACTATCCTACTGTGGACAAACAAGCTTATGTAGTATAAAAGGCAGTGAAGCACTTCATACCCTATTTATTTAAAAATCATTATATTATCTTTGTTCCACACCTAGTTGTCAGGTCACTGCTTGTTCAACAAGAGCTAGTTGAGAGAAGGGTGAACTGGATGATAGGACTACAAGAGTATGATCTTGACAATAAACCACTCCACAACATCAAGGGTTACGGTATTTTTAAGTTAGCAACAAAAGTGATACATGCAAAAGAAAAAGAAGAAGAGCATGCAGGTTGGGAGCAAGAAATAGAAATGTACAATGTTAAGCGAGCCTCTCCCACTTTGGATGGAAAATCTCGGTACATATATCTGCATCGTGTTGACATGGCGAATTTTCGCTATACCAATAAGGGGAACTAACTTGATCACATACCCCAATTAGATTTACTTTCATTTGGGATGGCTAGCTCCAACGGGTTTTAAAGTATCCCATAAACTCTTAAATGTGTTGAGAGATCGTTTCTCAGAGAAAAACTTCAATTTAAATCAACAAAAGAAATAGCTAACCTATATGTATCAAATCCTATCTACACTACTTCTAACTACTCTAGTCTAGTCCTAACTATCCTAATGTATCCTGCAGGAGCATAACAAAAAGAGGTTAAATATCATATATCGATTCCAAGTCCAAATGAATCAATTACTAGTTCACATAAGAACAAGGTTGTATTAAATTAAATCCTATTGCAATCCAATTACTTATACAATAATACACATTCTTTTCCATACAAATAATACATGCAACTGATGTTTAACAAATTTTTGAATCAGCAACATATCATGAGTTAACCATGCTATGGAATTATATTTAAATAACAAGAAATAACCATGAACTGTATGTTATCAATATGCACAAAACAAAACACATTTATCTTATGCTAGCAACAACACACTGATTCTAAACACATCAAAGAAGAGGAAAATGAATCTCAAACAATAGGCTCCTTCTTGACCAAACAATCTTCTTTATTCACAATAAAGAAAAAGTTGTTCTGCCCAAAAAAGGTCCCACTCTCCTATCTGGAGGTAGTACTTATGCCACTGGAAATGACTCTTGGTCTTCCCACCTTTTTGCTTTCCCCTTGTTATTTTCAACATACAAATAAAAATACATAGGCATAGAATAGGCAGTGTCACTGCTGACACGTAGAAGGCATATCGCCGATGATGCTTCCACTTCTGGGGAAATGACTAGATGTTGATTAACAGAGAATGAATGCATGTCATCTCTTTGCACCTGTATTAAGCGGATGTTATCCCCTATCATTTCCTGAAGGAAATTGCAGACACTGTGCTCATCATTCCTCATCTAGCATGATTGAAGGTTTGTTTGGAGGTAATAACATCTTGATGCATCAGTGTTGTTCTTCCCCTTGACATGGAGTGTACCTCCATTATGCACTATGGAAGTTCATATACTTTTCTGCAGAACATGCCTTTGCAATATCGACACCGGTGGTGCAGCGATGTCACCTTGATATAATTCGCTTCTATCTACTACCAGGTCCACTCGAACTTGCCTGTAGAAATAATTCTAATGAGAAATACAACAAACATTCTCACAAATAGCCTTGCATTCAGCCACAATTTCTATTTAATCTTACAACACATATCATCTATTATTAGCAACCCACCGAACCCACTGTGACATGTATTTCCTTTGCCCATAATATTCATTTTTACTCAAGGATTACTTAATCAATGCATCAAAAGATGACTATTCAACTCACGGGATTTCCCTTGAAAAACCTAGACCACAGCCTTTTATCGCAATACACAGGAAAACATAGGAAAACCCGTGGCCGAGCCATAAGGCCGGACTTGAAATATCATGCACCCAAGCATATAATTATTGTTGTTTCCGTCACATCATATTGTGCTTTGTGCAAATGCGATGGACTTTGCTGACTATGTTTTATGATTGGGGGAGGTGGACCCAATATATATATATATATTATAATTATTATATATATATATACATATATGTCTTGCGGTTAGTAATCCCATCAAGTCCGCCATATAAGCCTTTCCTTTGAAAATCATGACTTCAATACTTTTTCGAAAAAAAGAGGAATATACGGGAAAACGCATAGTTGGCTATAAGGATAGACTTTAAACATTATTCATCCAGTCCTATAGTCATTGTCAAGTTTAGTAGATAGCAGTACGCCTTATATATAAGCCCCAAACCCCGCCGATTGTGATATGTGATGGGGCTCCGAGGTATAGTGGTGGAAATTATGCCTTAGTGTTGATTGCAATAGGCGAAAAAGGGTGGGTTATGCATGTTTGCAAATCATTTCCATTGTAAAGAGTTATAATGGAAATAAAGGTGCGATAGAAGGTTTTTGAGGGTTGAAAAAGTCCCGATGAAGGAAATGAATGAAGGGCTAGGCTGGGTCATGAATGAACCATGCAACAGAGATTTATTAAGGGGGCCCTTAACCATGAAGATTCGACTTGACAAAGTGTTGCGGAGGTAAATCCCCTCTGCGGACAGAGGTGGATCCCACTAGCCCCATAGGGGTCTAGCAACAATCAATCACGCTGCATGCAAGTTTCTAGCTATATAATTTAAAAGTCGATCTAGGGACCAACGCTTGGATCAACGCTTGTTGTTGTGGGGGGAAGTGTCGCATCCTATCCTCTATCTCCGGCCGGTCGCTATTCGCAACATAGATACCTGCAACAAGGAAGAATAAAACCACAACAAGCATAAAATCCAAAAACATACAGCTATGTACCAGTCAAGCAAGATACAATTCACATATCACCGATGTAACACATGAATGAAACCATAATGACAGTCGCTTTGCATTAAATAGAAATGGGAGAAGAAATTACAACCACTTAAGGCTTGACACTGTAAAACTCCTCTAGCTGGGTGGGCAGTCAGTCCGACACATCTTGCAAAATCACTTTCTCTCTCAACAATCCGGCAGCATAACCTTACTTTCAACTTTTAGCTCAAAACGTATCTCTCTCACACTAGCTTGTTTGCTCTTTTGCTTTAGCCTCCAAAAAACTAGCCTGTTCATTATGGGGAGATAGGCTTTTATAGATAAAGGGAGAGGAGATATACATTGTATGTGGACACATTCTGAGTTTTGGTAATGTCTCATAATAGCCATTGCCTTGGATAGAAAAGCTGAAACCCGGATGCTTTCGTAGGCTTTTTCCTTCAGGGAACTGAGTGAGTCGCAAGGGAAAAAGCATTCTAGCATGCGCTGGCTAGAAATCATGCCTAATTTGTGTGGCGCGGGTCGTGCTCTAGGACAGAGCGCTTATGGGCGCGCCCTCTTTGTAAGGACTGAGCCATTGGCGCGGGGTAATACACTATGGGCCCGCGCTAATGGGAAAAATGCATTTTCCAAGGCTAATCTTCAGAAGGTGTCTTCAGGGTTATTGAACTTCATACTCAGGAGGCCTCAATGCAAGTGTTTTCAAGTTATGTCACTGGTCACAGGTCCGTAAATGTGTCCTCCAATGTCTGACAGTGGGGGTGCGACAAGGATGGTGACCGACGGTGACAAATTACTGCGTAACAGATGCCCCCTAAAGCATGAGCCTTGAGAAAGAGAGAGAGGTGAAGTGCTTTACAAGATCATATCGAACTGCCGCCGAGAACCTGCATAGAGAGATACAGTATGATAGTTCAAAACACATGATGTATGTGGTATGGACGCAGCCATCCATTGACAGAGTGTATAATAATCAAGATCCGTAGTATGGACGCAGCCATCTGGTTGGGATCGATGAATAGACTCCG
>APFE031121700.1:89668-166862 GCA_000404065.3 Pinus taeda
ATCGAAAAAAAAGGAAAAACTCTTTTTTTTTTTTTTTGAAACCAAAAAGAATTACCACAACATGACTAAATGATAAAACAAAAATAAAATAAAATAAACTTTTTCTTTTCTCTTTTCTTTTTAAATAATAAAAAAAAAAGACGATGCACGTAAAGCTTTCAAGAGATGTTCATTGCCGGAAAATTACTTTTAAAGAAACTAATAGCCAGTTTTTTCGAAACAAAGCAACCACCTAACAAGGCAAAAGAAAAAATGAGAGTTTCATGCAACCATGTAAACTGACCAACAGATCCACAGGAGGCATACACAGGGTAAAAAACCAGATCCAAGCAACAGAGGTTGACCAACAGGCTCCTAAATAGATCTGTCCAGTGTGGCGCGACTGTGGGCCTGCACCTCGCGCTAGCAGGAGTATAGCGTGAGATGTATGAAAGCAGATCGCGCCGAGTAGCGCGACTGTCAAGAGCAAAAGTGCGCTGGCAGGGAACTGACAGGAAAAAAATACAGAGGCGCGGCTGAGAGCCTGAAACCCGTGCTAACCAGAACGTAGCGCGAGATGTATGAAAACAGATCGCGCCCAGTAGCGCGACCGTCCAGAGGAAAAGTGCGCTGGCAGGGAACTGACAGGAAAAAATTACAGAGGCACGACTGAGAGCCTGAAACCCGCGCTAACCAGAATGTAGCGCGAGCGGTATGAAAACAGATCGCGCCCAGTAGCACGACTGTCTAGACGAAAAGTGCGCTGGCGCGAGCTTGCTTTGGAAAAAAAAAAGAAAAAGAACTACACAGGGCCAGTGAATGAAAAAATAGTAAGGATTGCAGGTGAAGACAATGCTCAGATCAGACAATGACAGTTAAAAGACATGCAAAGCAAGACTTATACCATCTAGTTTGTAAATCACCCGGAGATAGACTGAAGGGGCGTTGATCTACTTCACTTCCGCATGGCGGAAGTGTTTCGAAGGCTGCCTGGCCACTCTTCAGGCTCCGTCCTTGATTTACAAAATCAGACAATATAGCTTAAACAATCAACAGACCAACTCCCCAGCGGAGTCGCCAATTTGTTGCGGAGGTAAATCCCCTCTGCGGACAGAGGTGGATCCCACTAGCCCCACAGGGGTCTAGCAACAATCAATCACGCTGCATGCAAGTTTCTAGCTATTTAATTTAAAAGTCGATCTAGGAGACCAACCTAGGATCCAACGCTTGTTTGTTGTGGGGGGAAGTGTCGCTCCTATCCTCTATCTCCGGCCGGTCGCTATTTGCACATAGATACCTGCACAAGTGAAGAATAAACCACAACAAGCATAAAATCCAAAAACATATAGCTATGTACCAGTCAAGCAAGATACAATTCACATATCACCGATGTAACACATGAATGAAACCATAATGACAGTCGCTTTGCATTAAATAGAAATGAGAGAAGAAATTACAACCACTTAAGGCTTGACACTGTAAAACTCCTCTAGCTGGGTGGGCAGTCAGTCTGACACGTCTTGCAAAGTCACTTTCTCTCTCCACAATCCGGCAGCATAACCTTTCTTTCAACTTTTAGCTCAAAAACTATCTCTCTCACACTAGCTTGTTTGCTCTTTTTCTTTAGCCTCCAAAAACTAGCCCGTTCATTATGGGGAGACATGCTTTTATAGATAAAGGGAGAGGAGATATGCATTGTATGTGGACACATTCTGAGTTTTGGTAATGTCTCATAATAGCCATTGCCTTGGATAGAAAAGCCGAAGCCCGGATGCTTTTATGGGCTTTTTCCTTCAGGGAACTGAGTGAGTCACAAGGGAAAAAGCATTCTAGCATGCGCTGGCCAAAAAATCATGCCCAAATTGTGTGGCGCGGGCCGTGCTCTGGGACAGAGCGCTTATGGGCGTGCCCTCTTTGTAAAGACTGAGCCATTGGCTCGAGGTAATACACTGTGGACCCGCGCTAATGGGAAAAAGGCATTTTCCAAGGTTAATATTTAGAGGGTGTCTTCAGGGTTATTGAACTTCATACTTAGGAGGCCTCAATGCAAGTGTTTTCAAGTTATGTCACTGGTCACAGGTCCGTAAATGTGTCCTCCAATGTGTGACAGTGGGGGTGCGACAAGGACGGTGACCGACGGTGACAAATTACTGCGTAACACAAAGAGTTAAAGTCTCTTGGATAAAACATATTATTCAGAGAGGTGAAAGATCCACTTCTAGGGGACCCATTCAAATTTTCTCCCAGAGCATGTTTTAATAGGGCAGTGGTTGTGGCCACAACAAATGGAAAATCATTGGGTGAACCAGTTATCTCTGTTTCAAAATAAACCTTAGATCAATAGAACATCAGGGTGTTAAGATAAACTTGAAATGCAAACTGTATAAATGGATAGGCATGGGTTCCACTTCAACATTAATTGCTTCAGGTGGGATAAAGACATATAGCTTCAAATTATTGATAGGGTTTTGACAGGGATTCTCCAATGGTAGTTATGGGATTTATTGACCTACGTTTACTTGTTTTCTACTTTCAAAAATCCTTTCAGGGCCATCACTTGTTTGCCAATTCTTGTTTAGGTGTGTACCTTAGCTCTTTATTACAGCATCAAACTTGATGTAGATATGTTTATCTACACTTTATGTAAGGATTTCAGTGCTATATATTCATATGATTTAATGGGGCGCAGTCATGGGTCATCCCATATTTTTAAGCTGCTTAAGCAAAGTTGGACTTGCTGTGTTAACCAGTACTCTAAGCCCAGCAACAGTCCCTACTCTAACCAGCTTCCCATACAATCTATCCTTCCAAATTGGCACAAGGACTTGACATTTCATTTTCTTTTAAATAAGTCCTTCCAATTTCAGGCACAAGGACTCGAGCACAATTGGATTTGCCATAGTCTATATGATAGTGAGCTTAGACCATTAAAGGAGGTATACTTCTAGATGACAGGTATTGGAGAATTTACTGTGGTGGATGGGACCAATGAAGAATAACTGCAAACCTTACAAGAAAGCATAAGCTAGGTCTAAGTGGGATTTATTTGGAAATGCAACGTTCCTCCATGCCAGTCTAGCTGTAGTTACACTTTTTTTGTTTTATAAAGATGCCTCTACATGCTTCCATTATCCAAGTTATCAACATATCTTACTTAGTTCCCAATAGATGCTAATGAGTGGCTTCAATTTGAATTCCACAACTAATTTTCAAGTTCTCATGGGCTCATTGAAAGTTTGTTTGATTTGCAAGGTGACGATGGATTTAGGATGAATAGACTCATCAACAGGTTAATGAGAGGTGCAAAATCTAAAGGCGGTGAATGAAGGTAATCTGAAGAGATTTGAAGAGGTGAAAATGAGATTGGAGGACCAAAATTAGTTGGCTGGAAAAAACTGAAATTTAAAGGAAAATAAACTCTATGGAAATAACAAGAATGGAAGGGATGAAAAGATAACTAAGCTAAAAAAAATAATAAAAATGAATCCTAGCCTACTCAGGAAGTAACCACCATGTGGTGGTTACTGGAAGTATCTCTTAAGATGTTGGCCATCAACAGGGATTTTTTCAGTGTCTACTTATAAATTTTTCAATCTGTAAGTCCCCTGACCAATTTTCTCCTCAATTTGGAATGGGCCCAGCCATAAGTGTTGGAATTTCATGTGTTTACCCTTTGGCTCATTCAACTTGTCCCATTTTAGGACTATTTCTCTTACCTGGTAATATTTATCTCCTTCCAGATGGTGATCAAACCATCTCTTCATAATCATTTGATGATTTCTAAATTTATTTCTAGCATTATCTCTCAATTCCTCCAACCTCACTGGTTGGTTGATCCTGTTTTGAAGTAAGGCTAAAGGGGTTCCTTGCAAAGCTTGGGAGAGTTGTAGAGAGGGAAGTGTAACCCTGGAAGGCAAGATGCCTTCCAGTCCATAGACAAGGAAGTATGGGGAGTTTTCTAAGGCCACTTTTGGGGTCACTCTATTGGCCCAAAGGGCATTTGTTAGAGTGTTGTACTAGTTCTTCTGGTTCTCAGCAATAGATTTATGGATTATGCAGATGATATTTTTATTCGAGGACTCCGCAACTCCATTTCCTTGAGGGTAATAATTTGATGCATACCTTATGTGAATTGATTTATCAATAGAAAACTCAGTCAATTTCAGTGATGAAAAGTAAGAAGCATTTTCAAATATGAGAGAGTCAGGGATGCAAAACCTGTTGATAATGAATTTCTCAGCAAATGATACTACCTTGTCTTCATTTACCTTTCAAAGTGAGATGGCTTCAGTCCATCTGGTGAAGTAGGCGGTCGCCGTGAGTATATACTTATGTTGCTGTGAAGACTTTGGATTGATGTTGCCTATGACATATAAGTCCCATTACTGAAACGAGTGATAAATCATAATGAGCCTGAGGGAAACAATTGGCTTTATTTCTCGTCCTACAACGTTTGACATACCTTTCATTTGCAAGCGTAGGCATGCGAGTCTCTGAACACTGTTGGCCAATAATATCTAGCTCCTACTATTTTGTGAGTAGTGGTCTCTCCGCCATAGTGACCACCTGCTAAGCCGTTGTGCATTTCTTTCAAGATATGATCAACATCACCCTTTTCCAAACATCTCAACCAGATTCCATCATAATTTTTTCTATATAATGTGTCATTGGCCAAGTGATATAGATTAGATTTCAATCTAAGTGCTCTCCTTTGTGATGCATCCATGTATTTAGGACATGATTGCTATGTTAGATAAAAATACATGTTGTGATACCATAACTCAGGATCCAAAAGGGTTTCCGGCATTTCGCCCTCATACATCAGCATCCCATTAATCCATAGGGGCTCCTCCATGAATTCTACTTATGTATTTTGCGTGCTCTACGATTTTGGTTCTTCGGGCACCCCTTCTTTATTCGCCAAGGCTTCTATAGCTATCCTACATAGTCCCTGCCCTCGAACTATCTTTGTCTGCTTAATCTCGAGGTCGAATTCTTGAAGTGTGGTTGTCCAATTTCCTCTCCATTCACCCATTTCTTTCTACATGAAGAGTGCTCTTATAGTAAGATGGGGAAATATTACTTTAGTCATGGCCTTTAACAAATAAGGGTGAAAGTGTTTTACAAATTCAAAAACCGCAAAGCCTTGTTTCTCCATCTTTGTGTAGTTTAGTTCTACTGCCTGAAGATTTAGTGCTCATATAAGAAATAGGGACTTTGTCGCCATCATCATTTTTTTGAGTGAGGATTACGGCATATGAAACATCAAAAGAAAAAGTTTACAAGAAGAATTCATTGCCAAAATTGGGGTTGACCAACATAGGAGCTTCTGTGATGGCCTCCTTGATTCACTGAAACTATTTCTTAGCTTCATTGCTCCACTTATACACAACGTATTTTTTTTCATAAATAGTTGCATAGGAGACACTATTTTTGTGAAACCTGAAACAAATTTCCTAACTAAATTAATCTTCTCGAAGAAAGATTTCATTGCCCTTTTATTTGCAGAGGGTTGTATTCTCATGATAGTCTCTATTCTTTAAAGATCAATAATGATCCCTTCTTTAGAAAGGATATGACCTAGTAGTTTCCCTTCTGTAACTGCGAAGACACTCTTCTTGGGATTCAATGATATTCCATATCTTCGGCATCTTTTGAAAATCTATTTCAGATGATAAATATGATCCCTTTTGTGATATGAATACACAGTGATGTTATCCATGTAAACCACTATGGATTTGTTAATCATCCCTCAAAAACCTATGTCCATAGCTCTCTGGAATGTGGCACCCACATTAATAAGTCCAAAAGGTATTCTATGATATGCATAAGTGCCCCATTTGGTGTTGAAGGTTGTCTTAAGTTGATCCCCATTGGACACCAACACTTGGTTATATCCTAAAAACCCATCTAACAGGGACAACATTTTAGACCCAGAAACGTACTGAAGAATGTGTTCCATAGAAGGGACATCATAGTTATCCTTTTGCGATGCTTTGTTTAGGTTTCTGAAATCGATACACAACCTGATGTCTCCATTTTTATTTATTACTGGAATGAGATTGGCTACCCAATGGGTGTGGCTGATCGGAAAAATGATTTTAACATCCAGAATTTTGTTGAATTCTTTCTTCACCAACGGTTCTAGGTTGGGATGCATCTTGTGAAGCTTTTGTTGGTAGGGCTTAGCCTCCTTTTCCAGAGGAATGACATGTTACATAACGCTGGTATCAAAGGTTTTTAAGTCGCCATATGTCCATGGAAATATGTCCTTGTACTCTTTAAATAGCTTAAAAAATGCATCCTTGTCTTACGGAGAGCACCCCAAGCCCAAATTGACATTTTTTGGGTCTTCTTTGGTTCCAAGGTTGACTGATTCATACTTCATGTATGAGCTATGTGTTTTGCAGCTAGTCAACTTCTTCAATTTATAATGCAAGTCATACAAGAGCTCCATCTTGACAACTGACTTTGGAATCATATTGGATTGATCCTTTTCCTCATCTTCGCTCTCATTCATAAGCTTGTCATTCTCCTTTTCATCAATGACTGCATTCTTGAATGTCTTCTCGCAGTGCAAGAACTCAAGGATTTGCTAGTCACCTTTGAACTCCTGCCAATTTGAGATGTTGTCAGGCACGGATGGTCTGAAGATCAATTCAACATAACATTTATTCTTTTTTAGTCTAAAATCAGGAAAACGTTTTGCAGCAATACCAGCCATCAGATTGACATCTTGGTTTTGCCCTCAAGCTATGTATGTGATATTAAAAGAATCAAAACTATTAGTTAAGCTCCATACCTCATCCTGGTACCTTACCAGGTGTGGCGAATTGCAGTGTATCCTTTTCCTTACATGGTCCACAATTATCTATGAGTCACCAAAAACTTTAAGATTTATTACCTTCATATCAATGGCCTTTTTCAGGCTCGGTAGCAAGCCTTCATATTTTGTCGTGTTATTGGTGCATGCGAACTCCAACTTCAGATGTTGGTTCCCTTGCGCGTTAATGAGAATTCTCCCAGCACTTGCACCTTCAAGGCAGTTAGAGCCATCAAAATAGAGTGTCCAAAATATAGAGTCTAATGTTACATCAATTGAATTGCTTCCTATGAAATTAGTTCTATCATCTACTATATTACAGGGTGGTTCATCAGTTGGACTATAGGGGAGAGCTTCCAACTATGTGTTTATTGAAGTTTCTTTAATTGTTCTGTAGGGAATTCTCCAAAACAAGTTTCTGTGGCACAAACATTGAAACTACAATTCCCAAGGATAGAGTTGGTAAACATTATAGGTTTATTGGGGTTGTTTAATTCCATCACCACATACTTCATGTATCTTTCACGATCAACTCTCAGCATATCACCCTTCCCCTTCTGAGGCAGCAAGAGATTGGACCAATCAATTGAGAAATATCCATTCAGTTTTGCTGACCAGTCCCTACTAAGCAGCATTCCATAAGCCTCGGGTATATCCACTACCACTATATCAATGACTTGTGTGTATTGTGGTTTAGCACCCATCTGAATCAACATCTCTTTCAATTCACCAATTTCTTTCACAGTTGTCCTATCCAATTGTGTAATTCGAGTCCCAGTTTTCTCGGGTATCACATGCAGTCTTTTACCAACAGCGTAAGGCATCATAGTGGATGAGGCATCGAAATATACCAAGCAATTGTGTATATTCATGTTCAGGACTTCAAATGTGATAAGGAAAGGTGGAGTCATGGATTTTCACTTGATCATAGACCCCAATTAGATTCTCTTTCATTTGGGATGGCTAGCTCCAATGGGTTTTAAAGGATCCCGTAAACTGTTAAAGGTGTTGAGAGATTGCTTCCTGGAGGAAGACTCCAATTTAAATCAACAAAAGAAACAGGTAACCTATATGTATCAAATCATATCTACACTACTTCTAACTACTCTAGTCTACTCCTAACTATCCTAATCTCTCCGATAGGAGCATAATAAAAAGAGGTTAAGCATCATATATAGATTCCAAGTCCAAATGAATCAATTACTAGTTCACATAAGAACAAGGTTGTATTAAATCCTAATTTCAATCCAATTATTTATACATGAATAGACATTCCTTTCCATACAAATAACACTTGCAACTAATGTTTAACAAAGTTTCGAATCAACAACCTTTCATGAGTTAACCATGCTATTTAATTATATTCAAATAACTAGAAATAACCATGAACGATATGTTATCAATATGCACAAAACAAAACAAATTTATCTTTATGCCAACAACAACACATTGATTCTAAACACATGAAAGAAGAGGAAAATGTATCTCAACAATAGGTTCCTTCTCAACCAAACAGTCTTCTTTATTCACAATAAAGAAAAAGTTGTTCTGCCCAAAAAAAGTCCCACTCTCCTATCCGAAAGTAATACTTATGCCACTGGAAATGACTCTCAGTCTTCCCACCTTTTCACCTCCCCCTTGTTCTTTTCAACATACAAATCAAAATACACAAATGTAGAATAGCCAGTGTCACTACTGACATGTAGAAGACATATCTGTTGTGATGCTTCCTCTTCTGGGGAAATGAGTGGATGTTGATTAACAGAGAATGACTACATGTCATTTCTTCACACCTGTATTAGGGGGATTTTATCCCCTATCATTTCCTGAAGGAAACTATACACACCATGCTTATCATTCCCCATTTGGCATGATTGAAGGTTTGTTTGGAGGTAATAACATCTTGATGTATCGGCGTTGTGCTTCCTCTTGACGTGGAGTGTGCCTCCATTATGCACTATGGTGGTTCATATCCTTTTTTGTAGAACATGCCTTTGCAATATCGACACCGATGGTGCAGAGAGGTCATCTTGATATAATTCACCTTTATCCGCTATTGGGTCCACTCGAACTCGCCTGCAAAAATAATTTGCATGAGCATTATGAAAAACAGCTCACAAACAACCTTGCATTCAGCCACAATTTCTATTTAATCTTACAACGCAAAACAACTATGATTATCAACCCACCGAACCAGTTGTGACATGTGTTTCTTTCGCCCATAATATTTATTTTTACTCAAGGATTTGTTAATCAATGCATCAAAAGCTGACTATTCATCTCACGGGATTTTCGCTTGAAAAACCCGAACCATAGCCTTTTATCGCAATACACAAGAAAACACAGGAAAACCCGCGGCCAAGCCATAAGGCCAGACTTGAAATATCATGCACCTGGGTGTATAATTATCATTGGGTCTGCCACATCGCATCATGCTTTATGCATATGCCGTGGCATTTACCGAATGGGATTCGCGATTAGGGGAGGTGAACCTAAAATATATATGTGTCGTAGTTAGTAATCCCATCGGGTCCATCGTATAAGCATTTCCTTTGAAAATCCGGACCTCAATACTTTTTTGAAAAACACAGGGATATATGGGAAAACCCACAGCCGGCCATAAGGCTGGGCTTTAAACATTATGCATCCGGGCCTATAGTCATCGTCGGGTCCAGTAGATAGTGGTATGCCTTATATATAAGCCCTAGACCCCATCAATTGCGATATGCAATGCAGCTGTGGACCTGAAATATATATATTGTGGTTAATAAAACCATCAGGTCCAACAATTAGTAGCGCAACATGTATATATATATATCTATATATATATATATATATATATATATATATATATATATATATATATATCCTTGGACCTAGCCAATTGTAGTATGTGATGGGGCTCTAGACCCAATATATATATTATGGTTAATAATGTCATCGAGTCTAGAGTATAGTGGTGGACACTATGCCTTAGTGTTTATTGCAATAGGCAAAGAAGGGTGAGTTATGCATGTTTGCGAAGCATTTCCATTTTAAAGAGTTATAATAGAAATAAAGGTGCGATAGAAGGTTTTTGAGGGTTGGAAAATTCCCGATGAAGGAAATGAATGAAGGGCTAGGCTAGGTCATGAATGAACCATGCAGCAGAGATTTATAAAGGGGGGGCTTAACCATGAAGATTTGACTAGGCAAAGAGTTAAAGTCTATGGGATAAAACATATTATTCAGAGATGTGAAAGATTGAATTCTAGGGGACCCATTCAAATTCGCTACCAGATCATGTTTTAATAGGGTGGTGGTTGTGGCCAAAACATGTCAGTACCTTGAGCATGGAACCATGTCCTCTCATTTCTCTTTTCAATGTAAACGGGAACTCTGACTGAAAGATCTATCATACCAACTGGTGCATGGGGTATTATATAGAAGGAACCATAGTGAGATTTTTCTCAGGTGCCTAGAGGCAAAAGATTCAAAAAAGGTTTTATGTGATTTCCATGATGGACCAGTTGGGGGACACTTTGCAGGTAACACCACAACACACAAAGTCATGTGGGTCAGTTTCTAGAGGCTTACATTATTCAAGGATACTCATTCCTATTCCGACAAGTGTCTGGTATGTCAAAGGTGTGCTAGCAAAAACTAAAAGCCAGTAGCCCCACTGCAACATGTTGCAATGGAAGAACCATTCCAAAAGTGGGGCCTAGATATCATTGGGTAAATTTTCCCTCATTCATCGAAGGAACACAACTATATCCTCACTACTACAGATAACTTCACGTGGTGGATAGAGGCAGTTTTCTTGAAACAAGTGAATGATCAAGAAGTCATCAACTTTCTACAATAGAATATCATTTCTAGGTTCAGCGTTCCTATGTCACTTGTTTTTTACAATGCAACATATTTTTCTTTGTAAATTCTTTCTAATTTTGCATTTTAAAATGGTATTGTATTGAAGCATTCTACTAACTATTATCCATAGGGGAATGGTCTTGCCAAATCCACAAATAAGAACCTCATTCACATCATAAAAAATACCATATTCTTTGAGAAATTAAATTGGCACTCCACTTTCGTGAATGCTTTATGGATTGACCGAGTTACACCTTAGCCTTCTCTAAATACCTCCCCTTACTTCCTAGTGTATGGAAAGGAAGCCATCCTTTCTCCTAACATACACTTTCCCATTCTCCAATCATCCCCAAGAATCCCAGGGAAAGCCATGTCTTTTAGTTCATCATAGGATGGACACTTTGCATAAGTTATAGGAAGAAAGGCCGAAAGAAAAATAAAAGTTTCCACTCCATTAGAACTGTATCAAAAGATGGTTTGATAGAAAGTCTATAGGGAAGACTAGCATCAGTGTGGGTGACTTAGTGTTGAAGTGGGATAAATCCCATGAAGACAAAGGCAAGCACACTAAGTTTCAATCCATTTGGATTGGTCTATACACTATCCATGGAAATCTTGGCTAATACACAATCATATTCAATCACTTGACAGGAAGAGTGACACTCTCCATGTCATTGGCCAAGACTTAAAATATTATTTTCAATGAAGATTTAGGGTTGTGCCCCGCACTATGTACATAGTCCTTTTGTTATTTGTTGTTTATGTTTTTCTTTGGTTTTCTATTGTTTTACTTATGTCAATAAGTGTTGTGCCTTGTTGCGTTCTAGCTTCTAAGTGTGTGTGTGGTTGAAGTTCAAGGAGTCTTGTGACACTACATCCATTGGCCAGTGCTTTGTTTTCCTTATTTGTTTTGGTTGTAACTTTTGGATGATGAAGTTCTGATGTAAAATACAATCCTTTTGTAAGGAGAGTTTTGGCCCAACCATGAACTAGTGTCTAGTTTGGAAGCTTCATTCTTATGCTCAGTTTTCCGCTTTGGTGTTTTCAAGCTTATCCAACTAGTAGAAATGGAGGAGGTGAAAATTTAAATGAACAAACTTAAATCATAGGTCTTTATATGCTTCTCTAAAGGAAAAACCTCTTATTTTCTCAATAAGTTGTGATCCCTCTTCTGCCCAAAAATAAATAAGTTTCGATGCACAGTTCTCTTAAATAAGTAAATAAAGGTGAAAGAAGAGAAAGGCTTCTTGTGCAGAGTGGTGAAGTAGGAAACTCCACCAAGGTACTTTCTAGGCTTGTTGGCAGTGGAGAAATTCTTGTGTTCCTGTGTGACTCAACCAGGGTACTGTCAAGGCCTCCTGGCAGTGGAGAAACACAAGAGATGAAAACTAGACTTTGAAAATCATAAGCTTGTGAGCTAAATTAGCCTTCCCAATTCGAAACATTGTGATTATGTTGTATCTTTTGTTGTTTTCAACTATGAAGGTACAAATGAAACCATGTCTTCCCATGGGGTAAATGGATAGGCCAAAGTAATCTTCACAATGAATCAATAATCCTTCAAGGACGAAGGCCCTGCACTAAAAAAATGAACCAAGACAGAGAAGCTAGTATTCAACCAGTGTATCATAAAGTGTGTTAGCAGTTGCAACACCCTCCAAAATTTTGGCTTGCACATAAATTTCATAGCCTTCCTTCGTATTTCCCTTTATGGTTGTAAACACTTAAGCTCATTCCATGAGCTCTCTTATAATCTTTTCACCCCTTTTGCTTGTTTGGTCAACTGTCATCTTTTGGCATCTTTGATTGTTTTACCTTTCTTGTAGTCCTTTTTTGGTGATTTCAAAGGTTGGTATTTATGTAATCGAGTTTTCCTAGCTATGTAAACATCTTTCGCACTCATGCACTAAGTTTTAAGCATTATCGCATAAGTGTCGTCACGGTCATCCTAAGTTCATCTCAGGTGTCGCACTTGTCTCTTTTTATTCTCGGACAGTCTCATAGAGGATAATGCCTTTTCTTGTTATTTTGATGGTCTATGTTGTCATGTCATCGAAGTATGCTAAGTGTGTGATCACAAGTTTATGTCCCTCACAGGATCACCTCTCTCCCACACTTAGCCATTTCTCTGAAATTCTTCTGACAGGGAAGCTCACCTCACCAGACCTCGACTGAATTGCACACTGTGTAGTCTCAGCCCTCACTAATGCAACCTTGTTGTTTGGAACTGCATAGTGTGCAGTCGCTATCCCTCAGGGAAGTTTCACTATAGATTTCCAAAGTTGAGCAACCTGCCTTCATCCCCATAATTACACAGTAACTTCTCCCACCGTGACATAAACTGTGTATTTCACAATATCATTCATCAAGCTTCTTCCCTGCCTACTGGAACCCTATAATGTGTAGAAGGCCAAGTCTAACTTACCTCCAAAAACTACGTAGAAGTGTCTCCTCAGTGTCCTCCCTCAGTCAAGACTCACTAATCTCAAGAGATGAACAAACCTATCCTCCTAGGCCCCTTTGCAACCTAGTCATGCCTTGCCTCTAAAAATTGTGTAGGCATGCCTTCGAGGGTCCCATCTTGAATTAGTCACTGGTTGTCTCAAATATGCAATCTTACCTCCCAATGATCTCTACAAAATTCCCAACAAAAATAAGGATTGTTCTCCAACATTCCTCGGTCAAGCCTGAGTTGCACTCTGTGCAGTCTCAATGACCAACCTCCTAGCCTATCACCTAGAACTGTGGAATGTGTAGTTACTGGAACCTCTTTCCTTACCTATCACCTGTCCCAATCCCAACCCATGGATAACAATGTTTAAACTTAAACTAGGAGGTTTTGGATTTGATGTCATACCATCATGAGTGAATTGTAGGAACAGGTACACCGTTCGATGATGAAGAAGGAGAATAAGGAGCGAACATGCTAGAAGACTCACATACAACTAGATGAACAAAGAAGCTTATCAAGAATAAGTGAAGGGAATGCATACATGCAACCACCTCTCAAGACCGAAGATCATTGAATACACCATATCATCAAGCCATGCAGAGGAAAGGATAAAGCACATTCGAGAACACATCTATCACTCAACAACAACAATGGCTTGACATTTCCGCAATAAGCTAGTCTATGTTAGCAATGTCATTTCAAGTCATGTCATGAGTTTTCAAAGGCCACATCACTATTATGATACATATGTATGTTGTAAATCAAATGTAATGTAAAGTGGAAGTCCAATGGACACACAAGAATATGAAGATTCATGTGAGTTGAAAAGTTACAGGAAGTTGAATAGTCGTGAGGGTAGTCAAAGAGTCACAAGGGTTCAAGCATCACCCCTTGGTTATATATACCCTCTCATTGTATGAGCAAGGGAATTTTCACCTTAGCTCCTCCCGCAAAGCATAGAGTGTTTCAGTCAGTTCTTTGAGGAGAAAGGAGTGCTCCAATGTCCCACTACTAAGTCTAGTGATGTATGATGTAAATATGTGTGAAATTTTTCTTAATACATAAACCTTCTTAGGCCAAAACATTTCCATACATGACTTATGGATGTTTGTAAAGCTGTTATGTGAGCATTTATATTTCATGGTTCTTTCACCTAAACTAAGATAGTTGAAATATTTCGGTTGTTTTAGTGCTTACTTTTTTGGGAATGTGCTATTATGGTTTTCATTGTTGTGTCATCCTTGTGAACTACTCTGCAAGATACTAGACAGACCCTTCCCTGCTCATTGGTTGTAAAGATGACAGATCCACTATGGACTATTCCACTGGATGGTAGACGAACCTTTCCTTGTTCTTTGGTTTTAACGACTTCCAAATCCATTGTGAACTATTCTGTTGGATGTTGGATATACCTTCCCGGTTCACATGTGTCTCTTTCTCGTTGGTACTATTACCTCTCACTTAGACACTCACTTTTTCCCATTTTTCTAGTAAGAGAACCTAAACATAGTTACATTGCACATTCACCATGCACACTCACCTTGCTTTTCAAAGTTACCATTACAACACTCTCTTGTGTTTAAAGTTAGAGCCAAGGAAAATCTCTAACTATATGGAAATTGGGCCATCATACCAGAAGGGACTCCTAGACAAAAAGTTGTGAGGTCTAATTGGGACCTCATATCATTGGGATCACCTAAATGTTGGTGAATCCAGCACCATTAACACTTGGTCTTGCTACCTCACTATTGAGGTCTTTTGTCTTGATTATAAATGTCTCATTTTTCATTCGATGTAAAGCTCATGTAAAGAATTATGATGTAATAATGGTATTATTCAGTCATGAATGGAATCTTGGGGTTGATTCAATTATGTATGTCATGACATGTTGTGGATTTGATGTAATATGTAACCCCACTACATTGAGAGATTGGTCAATATGAGTTATTGGTAATAGGAAAAGTCATGTCTGGTTACCTCCTTGTATATCTTCATTCATCATTGGTCATCCCTTTTCCCTTGATGTCAAAGGGGGAGAGTAGCTTGGTGTTTGGAGTATATCTATAAATATCTATAGATGGTTGGTAACCAAACGCCACAATGGTTTTCATCAAGTCCAAAGGGGGAGATTGTTGGCATTGTGACAAATGTGTTGTCCTTGATGGAAACCTACTTGATGAAGTTTTTTAACATGATGCTAATAGGATGTGCTTACAAGCTAGTCCAGATGTGACAAAGATTTTGGACAAAGGAATAGAAGTCCAGAGACAGAAGAATGATGAAGGTAATGTTTTGATAAATACACATGAGTTCTGTGAAGCAAATCCATGTACACATGCATGTATGGAGAAGAAAAAGCATGTACAGATTCTACACCATGGTATGTTAAATGTCAGGGATCTTTACCATGGTATTGGCCCATAGTAATGAGAGCGACAAAAGATATTTGATCCCTTATAAGAATATCATTGACCTTACTAATGATTTGACCCGTGATATTTGATAAGGTCTAAGCTATATAAGGAGAAGAAGATCAAAATTTTTGGTGTGCAAGTAATAGGCTATTGATGAATTGTTTAACCTGAAATAAGGTTGCATAAGGAATGTGATGTGGGATCAGATACTAAAATGACTACATGATTTACTTATCGGTTTATTTCTAATAACATTGTTCTAATGTATGTTTGTTACTGGGTTTTACTGAGTTTGACTGAAGTTCTGTTGTGCAGCGAAGGAATGAATCAATAATTACATATTTGTATGCAAGTTTGTCTCAGAAAAGGCACATGCATATGAGGGGTTGGCCCTATATAGTTGCGTATCGATTCTGCAGGATGGATAGATCTGTACACGGATATGCTTCATGAAATCCACGTACACATGAAGATGTATTTTGTAAGGGTCGCATACTTATGCTAGGGTTTCTAAAGTATGTGCAGTGAATGATATCTAATCAATCTTGTTGTGATTGTTGTTGTCTGTTGATCAAGTATTCTTCATAATAATATATATGTGATAGTTATGATGAAGATGAATGGGTTTTGAATGAATTATTGAGCTCGTATGAATGATATGTAAATAGCTCAGAAATATGTGATGAAGGATATATGTGTCTATGATTGATTTCAACAGTGCAGTGATTCAATATAAGGGTTCAATGTTTTGAGATCTATATGTAAGTATGTTTCGTTGAAAGCATGTATATATGCGAATATATTTAAGAACATTAGTCTAGATATTTTGATATATTGTTGACTAGGGTTTGCAGCGGTAGCAGTTGGTTTCATTAACAGTGTATGGGTTGATGATTGACAATACATTCACATGATCTATTCTGGTTTATATTGATTGGTTGCAATAAGATTTAGTGATTAATTTGTTTTAGTTAATTCAATTATTTGATGATGGTAGTGGGCCTAGTATGAAAATTTGATGAATGGTGACCTATAGGTTTTTGAGGTGGATCTTGTTTAAAACATTCTAAGAAGTGATCCACAAGGAATTGAAGTTAAGGGGTTTGTAGCTCCCTTCTAGTCGATGTCGGGGAATGAGAGAAGGTTGTTGAATTCTGCAGGTGGGTTCTTGCATGCTGGTATAAGTTTGTTCTAGTATAATATTTTTAAGAATATATATTTTTAAGAATACAGAGACAACAATAGTGGTGGTTTTTTCCCACATTCGGTTTCCACCTAAAAATCTTGGTGTTCATATGTGTTGACTATGTGTGATTCTTTATTCTTTTCTTACTGCACTTATTTACCTTTAATTAATACCTAATGAAGGATTGATAAACTTGTTCAAGGTAAAATCATAAAGAATTAATTGAAAAGATAGTTAACTAGATATATGTTGGTTGTCTACATAATAGTAGTGTACATACCCAAGTTTACTTCATTAAAGTCACATACAAAAATTTGAATAGAAAATTAGAAAGTCAAGTAAGCTTTAAAATACCAATTCACCCCCCCCCCCCCCCCCCCCCAACCCCCAAAGTATTTTTCATAACACTTAGATGCAATAATAAGTTATCTGAAAAAGTGTAATTCCTTTAGCAATGATATGGAGAAAGGCATGTTCCTCCCAACAAAGGAGTTGCATATCTTGCAACTCCACTTGATCTCAAGGTCTTTATTTCTCTCTTAGGTCCTCCTTAACAAATGTTTTTCAAAGTATCTCTAGTTAGTGATATTTATTTTTTTTCTTTCGTGCGTATTTTTAATAGTATCCTTTTTTAAACTTTTTCTTACCTTTCTTCCTACACTTTTATTTTTTTAAATATAGGAAAAACCCTTCTTCTTCTTTTTCATCCAACTTAGAATTTCTCTCTAGCTAAGTTTTTCTTAATATTTTTGGTTCATAAGCATGGATTTTTCTCCTATCCTTCTTATGATTATATTTTTACCCAACTTAGCATTTCTCTCTGGATAATCTTATCTTCACACACAACATAATATCTCTCCCATTATGGCGTTTCCCTTGTGTAAATCACTCTGGAATTTTGGGGGAATTCGGTAAGGATATTTTGGGAAGATCAACCATTTGGACTTAACCACTTAACAAATTATTCAATGGTATGGAAGCCCACATTACCCATGTGCTACTCCCATCTCATTTACAAATGACATAAAATACTTATTCATCATAAAATTATTTACATAAATTATTCAACTTAAGTCATGGCCCCATGGCTAAATAATCTGAACAATAATCATGTTTGGAAAATCAGTTGCACCAAGGGTATCACATCTCCCCCCACCCCTCCCCTTTGAACTAAAAACCATCCTTGATGTTTCCTTAGTTTCATAAATTTTGAATATGTGAAGGAAATTCATCCCACATTTCTTTTTATTTTTCTTTTCCAAGGTAGCCTCCTCAAGGATGAAGTGCTTCCACTACACTTTATTTTGAATGATGGATCAATTCTAGAATAAAATTCACTCCTATTTGAAAGTCACATTCAATTCCAACATTTTCTCATCATGCTAAATAATTTCTATCAATTTTCATTCATGCATCCAAAAAGGGTCATCAACTTGCACCCACTAATGGTTAGAAACATTAGTGTAAGTACATAAACAATTGTAGGTCCTTTTATACACTTACCCAATGGATATACCAAGTGTCATGGGCCACATTAAATTATTTCACTGCAAAATTATGTACATGGAAATACCAATTCCATTTATACCATTTACATAATGGAAATAATATTTTAAGGTCCGATTACTTACTTTGTCCCTTATGGTAATTTGTAACCAATGGCCTATGACACCAGACAACATTAATATTCTTATTTTTTTTATTTCATAGTATCACATATGCATTATTCATGAATGATTAAAATTTAGGACAACTTCATTTTTCTTCCACTTTGATAGATATTATATTACTACATATTATGCTAGTAGTGGGCTTAGCCATGCCCACATTAGTTGTTCTACTACCTTTTGTATCCCTTTTCTCATTCTTACAAAAATAAAGACCAAGCCATAAAAAACATAGAGGGTTCAAAATACCAACACATGTCAATCAAGTGGTAGCATTACCATGCTCAAATTCCATGGGCAAAACCACAAAAGAGTTGTAACAACACTAGCATGCCCAATGGTTTTATACATGATCATTCTTTCTTGACATCATCCATTATTTTCCCCCAATTCACTCACTTGATTTTCAGTTCATCCTACATTAGAGGTTTTTGATGGAGGTTACATGCATTTTTCTTTTGTGCACAACCATGGGGTCTCTTCCCATTTCTATGTGTATTGGCTATCCCAATGCACATAATGTTAGTACAATTTTCTTCAATAATTTATGGCATATTGTCACTATTTTTAAAACAATTCATTAACCAAAAAAAACTAGGTTAAAAGTTACCCTTCATAGCTATTGTTGCATCACCAAACCAAAAAATTTTGCATTTTTTATAATTGTTACAAGACATAATTTTTTGCAATTCCCCTAAGTTTCTTGAGTAATTCCAATCAACATCCATTCCAATGTATGAATAATACTAGTCTATAATCCCATATACATCAATCGATTTTTTTATTACATGTATTTACTCTTGATTTTATCCATGATCAATTTAACACTTTTCCATTTTTGCGTAAAGATGATGTTTTCTAAATATTTTCTACACTATTTCTAAGCGTTTTCATTTTTTCTGGTCTCTTACAGTAGTCAAAGTTCCATTATCACTAAAGAGAAGTCATTAGGGTTCGGCTCTAGAGCACGCTCAACATATAGCCGACATTGGTCTTGCAGAGCTCTCTCGGCAACCTCCTGCTGCTGAGAGCAACCAACAAGAGTGGGATAGCTCTGCGTGCTGAGACTCTTCATCAAAAACTTTAGTCCAACCAGTATGGGTGCTGGAGCTGCCGCCCCCCCCCTCTCCTCCCTCCTAATATAGCTGCCTTCAAATGATTTGTAGCCTCCTATGGCAAGAGGAAAGAAAACCCGAACCAGCAGAAATTTGTTAAGAAAGCCGAAGCCATCCCTTCGGTAGAACTTCCTGCAGAACATCTGTGCTGGACTGCACTGAACTCAGCATATTGAGGGCTCATTGGACAATTCATGGACCTCTGGCCCTCTCCCAAATCTATTGATGGATGGATCCAATGAAACTGGAGGCCCCTTGTCTATGAAGGAATACGAAGCCACTTGGTAGGCAGAGGTTATTATGTTTTTGTTTTTTAATCAGCAGAAGATCGAGATCTCATTTTCCGAAACAATCCATATTTCATGGGCCCCCAAGGGCTCTATTTGAATAAATGGATTTCAGACTTTGATCCTTCCGAGGACACTCCTTCAGTTGTCCCTATCTGGGTAAGGTCACCCCATCTTCCTCTTCATTGTTGGAACTCGAAATCTATGGAAACAATCGGGAAAAAATTAGGAAAAATACATTGATAGGGCTGAAAGGAGAGAAAAATATTCATGTGCCAGAATATGTGTTGAGTTTGATTTGGAGATAGGATTGCCTGAGGCGATCAAGTTGACCATAGTTGGCTAATCTCACATCTAGGAACTATATTATGAATAGCTCCCCTTCAAGTGCTGACACTATCACGGCTATAGTCATTTTGCTTGAAACTGCAAGAAGAAAACTAAGGAATAATATGAAAAAGAAAAGGGTGAATAGTGGACACAAGCCAGAAAAACATGCACAACCAAACAGAACAACAGAGGGAAAAGGAAAGGAGGGAATCTAGAGACCGGAGGACCCTCTCCTAGGAAGCGTTTAACCGAAGATCAAGCCACAGCAAATGCCACCATCTCAATAAATCCTTTTGCTGCTCTAAACCCTCTAGAGACCAACCAGAACTTGAAGAGGGAGAGGTGCAACCAAATATGTAAAAGATAGAAAACATAGAAATAAACTCAGGATCTCAGGAACTAACTGCAGAAGCCATTGCAAAAACCCCTTGTCTAGATGCAATCTAAGAGGAAAATTAGGGCCCTCCAGTAGGTGCGACTTCCCCACCCTCTTATGTAGAAATGACCAAAAATAAAAAGCTGATAGATAATCTTGGTTCTTCCGAAGATGAACCTCTTGAGCAATCTAACAAAAAGGTAGGAAGGAAGTCTCGCAAGGAGATCAGAGAAGAAGAGGCAGAGCGACTAACGATGTAGGGCAGTCATTCCACTATCGAAATCTCACTAGGTAGAAACACAAGGACCAGACCCTCGAAGGGTGGGTCTACACAACCCCTCTCTAGTAAATAATGCATACTTTCTCTTGGAATTGCAGGGATCTGGGAAATCCTCTAAAAGCTGAAGCAGTAAAAGATCTATTAAGAATGGAAACCTCAGACATTCTCCTGCTCCAAGAGATAAAGATAGAAGAAGATGCTCTTCTATATTTAAGTTGAACCAAATGGAAAAATAACTTAGGAAATTTGGTTAGTACCCGAGGTACTTCAGGGGGTGTTGCAACCTTATGGTCGAAGGAAATGTTCCAGCTTAAAAGATCTTTTGCAACCCAACACTGGATATATATAGATCTTCTACACCTCCCAAGTAAGATTTCTTTACCTCTCTTCAATCTTTATGTTCCTGTTAACTTCTTGGAAAAGAAGGACTGCTGGAATTCTCTCTTAGACTTCCTAGAAATCTATGCCCCCTCAAAAATCATTCTAGTAGGGGATCTCAACATCACACTAGACCCAAATGAGAAAAAATGTGGAGTATGGGGTAAAGATCCCTTCCATGCCTCGGTGGAGCCACTAATTATTACATGGAACCTTCTGGATCTTAAACCTAAGAAAGGTCGTTATACTTGGACCAACAATAGAGTTGGTAATGCCAACATTGTTTCCTGTGTAGACTGTTTCCTAGTTCAAAGTACTTTGTTGGAGGGGAAGCATTTAATCTCTTCAAAAATTCTGCCCAAAATAATATCTGATCATAACCCCATTTCGTTGCTGATGGAGAAAGAGGAGGACTTGGGCCCTATTAGATTCAACCCTATTTGGGTATCGAGAGAGGGCTTTATGGACATAGTGGCTCACATTTGGTCACAATTGGATGAAGGATCCCCCAGCTTTGTGGGAATAGAAACTAAAATACACTAACTCTGCATTAAAATCATCGACCAAAAAAATCCCCTTTCCACTCCAACAAGCCATAGACAAAAGACAGTTCAGGATTTTGCTAAGTTTAGTTAGGCATGGAAGGATCTAAAATCACCAAAGATCAACTGCCCATTGAACAGAACGCCCAGTTCAACTCCTTTCTTTCCTTTCGAAAAGAAGATAAATACTGGTGCCTTAAGTCCCACAACCTCTCGCTCCAAGCTGGAGACAAAAATACAGCTTTCTTTCATAGACAATGCAGAGCCTGTCTCTCTCGGAATCACATTTTTGAAACATCTAACAGGGAGGGGGAAGTTATCAAAGGACAGTCTCTCATAAAACAGGTAGCCACAACCCATTTTCAGCACCTATTCCATGAGGATGGTTCTTTCGATTATGACCTGGCTACCGAATTTTTGTCAAACATCCCCTCTCTTGTCACTGCAGATGTAAACACTAAGTTAATGTTGCATTTTTATGAAAAAGAGATAGTTGAAGTCATTTGGTCAATGTAGCTGGACAAAGCACCTGGGTCGAATCGCTTCATTATTCATTTCTATAGAGCTTGATGGAATGTAATAAAACTCAATCTTCTCAGAATGGTAAAAGCCTTCCAAAAGAAAGCCAAAATGGGAGGGTGCACCAACTCCACCTTCCTTTCCCTTATCCCGAAATAAGTTAACCCTTAATATTTCAATAGGTTCTAGCCAATCTCTCTCTGCAATGCCTCCTACAAGATCGTTACCAAACTCTTAGCCAATAGGCTCAAGCCTCTATTAGGAAACCTGATCTCCCATCTGTAGGGTAGTTTCGTCAAGGGAAGGCACCTCATAGACAATGTGTTCCAAGTGAAAGAAGCCCTCCACTCCACCCACTCTCGCAAGGAAAAAGGCATGCTCATCAAGTTGGATATGTCAAATTCTTTTGACCTACTTAACCTTTCATTTCTCTATAAAATCATCCTCTCCTTTGGTTTTAGTACTAAATTTGTCAACTTGATAAAAGCCTGCACACTCAGACATTGGATATCCCTCCTGGTAAATGGTAGATCTTCTGACTTCTTCCAAGCTTCTAGAGGGCTCCACCAAGGATACCCATTGTCACCCTTTCTTTACATCTTGTTGGCAGAATCCTTAGGTAGAAAGCTGATAGCGGAAATGGAAGTTGGCACTATTCTAGGTATCAAGGTAGCAAGAGGGGTGGATCCTATAAATCACATACTCTTTGTGGAAGACTCTCTCCTTTTGGGAGGGCCCTCGATAAAGATAGCAAAGGCATTCAAAGAAATCCTTCAACACTTCTGTATAATCACAGGAGCCTTGATCAATAAATGAAAAAGTGTGGTTTATGGCTGGAATGTAGATGACCCAATTATTCCTTGAATTGCCTACATATTGGGATTCCCTGGGTATGACAAGTGGGGAAAGATCAAATATCTAGGCCTTCCCTTAACCTTGGGACCAAGCCCTCCCTCCCTATGGAATGAAGTAATTAGCAAGATAAAAGCAAAAATAGCTTATTGGGGAGGCCAATGGCTAACAAAGGCTGGAAAGTTAGTTTTGATAAAGGTAGTCCTCTCTACCCTTTCCATCTTCCAGTCTTCCCTCCTGCTAGATCCTATGCCTACCATGGAATAGATTTCCAAAATCCTCCGGGACATCCTATGGAATGGGGGCAAGGGAAATCAAAGCAAGTTACTTCTGGTAAGATGGGATATCCTAAATAGACCACTCCTGCAAGGTGGGTTACAAATACGAGACCTAGGCTTAGCAAATCTGGCTCTCGGTCGAAAAATAATATGGAAATTGTATGCAGATAAAAATCATCCTGTTAGCAAGATCCTTTGGAAGAAATACCTAAAGGGAGGCTCCCTGAGGAACCTCACAACTGCTTTTACTCCAATAGGAACAACAATATGGAATTTAGTCAGAAGAAGTATTGACCATATTCAATAGCATTTATACAGAATACCAGGTAATGGATAGATAACATTACTATGGGAGGACACCATTCAAGGGAATGCCCCATTGGCCACCCTAAATTCCTGTATTGATTTAAATATGTGGCTAGTGAACAAAGGACTCCTCTAGCTTGTAGACATATGTTCTTGGGACAACAAAGGGAATTGGGCAGGATGGAATTTTCCAAGGATTCCTGAACCTTTGAAAGCACAAAAAACTTGCCCTATGTAGCACTCTCTGGCCTCGCCCGTGTCCATCATACAACCAGAGATAAATGGGTGTGGGGAAAAACCAAAATTTCTACAGCAACTCAAGGATTCTCCTCTCTATAAGTCACACATGCATCTTTCCTCACACCAAAGCTCTAAAAATCCATTTCGTCTCCTTTTTTCCTACCAAAGGTAAACTTCTTCACTTGGTTACTCATGCATAAAAAGGAACTAATAGGAGAAAATCTGAACAAAAGAGGCTTCCACGACCCCTTTAGATGTTGCCTATGCACTTCTACTATTGAAACCTCTAACCATTTATTGGTTGACTATGTTTTCACACAAGAAGTATGGAAGATGGTCCTCCACGGACTTAGCGTACCCACCCCCTCCCAAATTTTAGTCATTTCTCTATACACCACCTGCGTAGATCAAAACCCAAAGAAAAAATCTAGAAATGCAGGCTAGAAAAATATTTGGAAAGCTATTCCAAAATGCCTTTGGTGGAAAGTGTGGCTGGCTCAAAATGAGTGTGTTTTCAACAACAGGCTCCCGAAATCAGTGGAAGTGGCTGCCAATGTAAAAGCTCTCTTGTTGGAAATAATAGACAAATTAGTTTTTGCCTTTATTTTATTTACAGAAGTCTCTGCATGGATAGGACCCTGCGTGATAGGAGAAAGGAATGATTCAATCAAGAAACCAATGAAATCTCCTACTTGACACCTGCGTCTCTCTGAAGGTGATTTTCTTACGTGGTGGCAGGGAACCCCAAAAGGCATTATCTTCTTTGATGGAGCATCCAAGGTTAATCTAGGCATTGCAGGTGC
Source organism: Pinus taeda (assembly GCA_000404065.3). Lineage (NCBI taxonomy): Eukaryota > Viridiplantae > Streptophyta > Pinopsida > Pinales > Pinaceae > Pinus > Pinus taeda. The sequence goes on from APFE031121700.1 coordinate 114,348, forward strand.
AGGGGGATTGATTCTTTCCCTAGATAGATAGAGTAAATCAATTAAAGCTGGGGCCTATGCATAAGTTCAAACAATCAAGAAGAGAGTTATAGCCTCCTAAAAGCTTTCCATATTACAAAGGAGTTAGTATTAAAATAATACAAATATTCAGAGAGTGGAAGCTTCTAATTAAGCTCCTAAAATTTGAAGATTATTTTACTAACCTAGCTTTAAACAAAACCTTGCAGAGAATTTGAAACACATTGAAAGACTTCGACACAGTTGACTCATATCATATTCTACGGGATTTAAACAAGCAAGCAGACTCACTGGCAAATAAAGGTTGCCTATTGTCTCAAGGTAATCTTAGCCTTAATGGAGGACCTTTCTTGATTCATCCTTTGCCTTAGACAATCTACAGAAGGCAGGTCTACACTCACTGGCCCCGATATGCAGAGTGAGAATGGTAATTGGAACCTTGAAAGTCACATTCAGGATCACCAAGCAGCAAGCAGATGGCATAACAAGCACAAGGATTATCAAGCAGAAGAAACAACACCAAAATGTATAACAACAGATGGCAGAAGGAATAGTCGTAGAAGGAACAATAACTAAAAGGAACAATAGCATAAGGTAAAACACCATAAGGAATAACAAGCAGAAGGAAGATCAGAAGAAGGAACAACATTGGAAGGAACAACAAGTCGAAGGAACAACAATAGTAGAAAGAACAACAAGCATATTAAGGAACAACAATAGAAAGAATAGCAACTAGAATGAACAACACCAGAAGGAACAACAATTAGAAGGAACAACAGGAGAAGGAAAAACACCTGAAGGAACAACAGGCCGAAGGAAGAGCAACAGAAGGAACAACAAGCAGAAGGAACAACATCTGAAGGAACAACAGGCCGAAGGAACAATAATAGAAGGAACAACACCTGAAGGAACAACAGGTTGAAGGAATAGCAGACCGAAGGAACAACAGGCCAAAGGAATGGTAGGCTGAAGGAACAACAAGCAAAATTAAAAATAGCAAAAGGAACGACAATTTAACGAACAACAAAAATAAAAACACAAGGATAAGGTTGCAGAAATTGCTCTTCCAGAGATAATATGTAAGACAGAAAACAAGAATATCCAAAGAAATCACTGAATTTTTGAATATAAACATAGGAGAAGGGACTACGTCATCAACTCTTTCTCATTGCTCAGTTTCTAAAAGCTACTATTGGTTGTAATAGGATCATGCTCCACTTTTGGCAATACATACATTAATCATTCTTGTTAAAAAAGAAAAAGTGTCATTATCATTATCATTTTTAATTTTATAGTCTCAAAATGTTTCATTTGCTTTCCTATTTTGTGATTAATTTTCCCTTAACCATAAGTTACTGTTATATTCTATCCCATCTTATCAACAGTATGCTAATTTTTACAAGAATTTTAAGCCAATAATTATTTGATATCACAAAATTACCTATTTCCTCATGTTTTCATCCTTCAAAAATATCACTTTCCATGCTCTATGTAATAATTCTTAGCTTATTCAAGTATATCAACATACGATTTAAACAAGAAGGAAATCAATTTATGAGGTTTTTCAATCAAAGTCATCACAAGAGATTTATTTTGGAAATTTCTGAAATATTTGTCTATTTCCCACTTAAGAATTGTTAGTTGTTCCATGATTCTTATAAGTCATGCATACCAAGTCTATTCATGATACCCATCGCAGTTTGATTTACAATCATAAGTTATAACATTTAGCATACTTGTACTTGAGTTATGTTGTTAGTATATTTTGTCTTGATAAAATGCTCAAGTTCTAACAACATTAACATTCAATATGCTCAACAAGAATACTGTTGAGTACATGATGTTTTGTGCTACACTTTATTTGTATTTTTTTGGGTTCTTATTCCCTCTTTTATGCCATTTTCTATTGCTCTTTATATACCTTCTAGTGCCTTGTATAAACTTTGTTATGTGTATATTCTTTGCTTTCTTATATTTCACTATTGTTTCATCTAAATCAGAATACTAATAACATGTTTATTCTCTCTTATTTACATTAGTCAATGTTTTATCAACCCTAAGCCAAGAATTCAAGCTAATATAACAATTCCATTTCTTTTCAAAGGAGAGTCTAACTCTTGGAAATATGCATAGATTTGAATTTATTCTTTATATATGTGTGTGTGTGTGTGTGTGTATCTATATATCTATATATCTATATATATATATATATTATCTTTTCTTTCTTTTTTTTTCTCTCATCCAATAGGTTTCTCTCTAGTTTTGAATGTCACCTAGCACTAGGAGAAATAACTCCAATATTTCATTCTTGTTAATTAATCGAATTCATATGTTACTCATTCAATTGGATTCATATCTTTATTTGTTATAACATATCCTTCCATAACATCCTACTATATTAGGAATTAAAGTCTTATCAATAAGCCCAAACAATTTAACATTGGAACTTAGGTCTTTGATGATTAAGAATATTTATTATGAGAGTCTTTTTTAACCTTGGCCCCTTTCTAATTCTAGTAGCATCACCAAGCTTTTTTACCAATTTTATGTCTGCTACAGGTCTTCTACAGAGTCCAACTATAATATCTCTCTAAATTTACCTAGAACAATATGTTGTTTTACAACATTACACAAAAATTTATAATAATATATTATATATATTTATGGTAAACCTTGATTCCCATATTTACAAACTACCTCTTCACATGGAAATCATGAATTGAATCACCTCAATTATGCATTAATTCCCATTTGTTAACAAAACTTCCAATGGTTCTAGCTTGTATATATGTGTTCCACCAGGAAATTTTTCCATGCTTATGTAACTCCTGCACACAATAGTAGTACGTTTCTTCTTATACATATCTTCATTAAGGTCTTGGCTTAATAATCGAATTCAATTAAAGTTTGGTTCGAGCTTTCTTCCTCTTTATTTTTATTTCTATATACTCAACACTAAGAACATTATTATATTTCCCCCTTTGGTTGCATATATCTCTAAAGGCATTATATTTTTTATTTATAAAAGGTGTATAATTCTTTCATTAAAAAACTATAGTGCTTGGCCCTATATTGCAAAGTTCGAGTCGTAATTCTTATATGTACATGTGTTGTTGGGATGGGGTCCCTTGGGTCAATTTTGGGGAAAAAGCCCAAGTTTTGATGTATAAAAGGTAAAGTCTCGGAAAATTGTGGTTGTAGACCACTTAGATAATTAAAGAGTCAAAAAGGTGTCTTACCCTTTTTTATGCAAGTTAAGTCAGCTTTTTGTAGGTCTACCCATGGTCTGCAGACCATGGGATTGTATAAATAGGTGTGTCTTAGGGATGTCTAAGGGAGGAGAAGAAGATGAAGACAAATGTAATGGGTCAATAAAAGGAGAGATCATAGAAGTCTTAGGGAAAGAAGAGGCTCTCCAACTATGCACATAGAGACCTAGAGTAGAGTCCACAATTGAGTGCGTGGACCCTTGCAGCTGAGTGCGCAGGGAAGTCTCGAGTTTGTAATCTAAACTCATTATCAATAAAGAAGATTATTACTGAAATTCCTATGTTTACCGATTGAATTTTGTTATGTATGAATGTGCTTTATGATGTGATAAATAATTCTTGTATGAAATAATGATGTATTGATGTGTGACTTTAGATGGTTTATCTTGTTATATGAATGTAATTGACATTAAGTGTTTACGCGAAGTTTATACTATTGCATGTTAATGTTATCCAACACTTAAGCATGACTGAATAATTTCTTGGTTAAGAATAGTCTTGGATGTGTGTAAGCAACTGATTAGCCTATTTAGGGTCTGTAAAAGCCATTTGTAGACCTTCCTGGAGGTCTAGAGGCTAATTCAAGGAAGTTATATCGATAAGACTTTAAGGCTTATTGATATGCATGAAGGCAGATTTAGGGCATAAAACAACATTACAATGATCTCTGGGTGAGGAAGCTTAGTTCCAGCATCCCCCCATACTGCTTTGGGTGAGACTTCAGTCTGTGCTCCATATTTCAATTCCGAAAGGGCCAGTAGTGTAAGGATTTTTTTGGCGCAACTAACTTTGAAATTGGGTTAGGACCCACTAAGCCAACAAATGGTTCCATTTATGGGACCAAGATCAGGATAAAAGGATGTGTGATGTCGCATCACTGGAATTCGGAAAAGAAAGAAATTGAGATGTGGTTGGACAGAAAGATCCACGAATTTGGGGTGCAAGAGAACAAAAATTCGCACCTGACAAAAGAATAGTGGTTGGACATTTATCTATACATAGAAATATATAAAATTGTCTTGTGCACCTTCCTAATCAAACTATATGAGTTGATCGCTAAATTGGTAGATGACCAAGGAAGGTGCAGGCTTGATGGTCCAATAGTGTCGACCCTAGATCTAGTGTGGAAATTGGAAGCTTCTGAGCATAAGTCGTGTGTTCTATCGATCACTGGCTTGATCGAGTCAGAGGAGGATTTGTGACAGGATTTGTGGTTGATACCTTAGTCAACTACGTTGAAGGGGAGTGGCATTTTTTGAAAGGACTATGAGGTAAGTCTTTGAAATATTTGAATACTTGGATTAAAATGCTCTTGTGTGAAAATAAGGTTATGCCACTACCTTGATGTTTGGATCCATGTGAAGTGGACGATTCCTTAGAAATATGGAGAGAGTAGGTCTTGAATACAACCCATTGATATAACCTCCTTCGAGTGATGATGAGGGAGTGGTATAGGCGTCACCATGGAGCGTTGTACAATTGATAAAGCAGGGTCTTCCATGAATACCTCATCCACCCACACCACGTCCACCTTCACCTCCACAACATACACCTTCACTCACACCACCACTACCTTTGCCACCATTCAATATATTGAATACCATGAAGTTTCCCATTTTCAAGGGCTTGGGTAGTGAGGAACTAGATCTATTTTGGTTCATTGTGAAGGCTGTATGGACGTCACAGAATATTATAGATTATCATATAAAGAAGGCACAGTTGGTTACTTCTATACAATATCGCGCGTTGACATGGTACATTAAGTACTGCACAAATAACCCATTGGAATTGTTAGTGGACACTCAGGCTGCTCTGAATAAGGAATTCAGTAGGTCCAAGTTTGAATCAAAATCAGTCATTGGATTCAAGGAAATCATGATGAGGCTCAATGAAATTCCCTAGGAATTAGATCAAAGATTGAAGTTCCAGATCCATGAAGCTAACATGAATCTCCTAGATATCCAACACCATGAATGGTTTGTAGCCTCACTCCAGCCCCACCTAAGGGTTGCTTCATCGCAACAAAAAATAGGAACCCAAGTGGAAGCATTGGAAATTGTGATGACATTGCATGAAATGCCTATTCAGGACGCTGCTTTGGAAGTTCATCAGATTCATGCAGAGTTGCAAAAGATTTGCTTGGAGTTGCAGAGCTTGAAGAATGAAAATGTTGCTCGGCTGGAGGTGCACGAAGAAGTTTGGTGCCTCACATGTAAAAGCCAGGGGCATGATAAAGATCACTTCCCTATTTTTGTGAATTATATTACAGGGGGAGGGCCAATGCCTCTAAGGTAAGAGGTTGCTACAGGACCAAGTACAAGGCCTGTGCTATGGTGCGCTCTCTATCAGGTAGCTAGAAAGCATGTAATAGACAATTGTCACTTACTGCAAGAAATTGTACAAACATCACAACAGTTATTATGCAATTTATATAAATCGGTGGGCCACGATGAGTGTATCTACTGTAGCCATGAATTGATGATGGATAGAATGCCTGCATATCGAATGCAAACAAAAATCGGGCCTCCGGATCAAGGTGTTGGGGGAGCACACCAAGGATATCAGGGGCATAGATGAGGTCGAGGATGAGGAGGACCTAATAGAGGTCAAGGACAAGTTATTTGTTATAATTGTGAAGTGCCAGAAGACTACGCGCGAGAGTGTATGATCCAGATGCAATCGTCATTTCGTTATTGTACTCAGCTTGAACACATGATAGAATAATTCCCTATACTGATAGTTAAGATGTAGGAGAAGAAGGCGCAGCCTCAATAGCCTACCCAAAATTTACAAATGATGAGGGCCAAGCCCCGCAAAGAGGATCCCAATGTAAATATTGTGCTACGAAGTGGAATGATGACTAGCGATGATAAAGGGAAACAACCTAAAGAAAGTGAATGGGTCCACAAGGCTCTAGAAAAATAAGTTGGGTTTGACCTAGAGTGTGTGAAGGAAATGTTCATGGAAGCAAAGAGAAGCTTTGCTAAGGTCTCTACCTCAAGAAGTCAAGACAAGCTATGTGAAGAGGTTGACCCCTCCTTGCTTACCACTTTCTTGGAGACTTGTATGAAGCTAATGCATGACAAAAAGGTTGTGAAAGGGCTACAAGAAATAATAAATAAGTGTGCTGGTAAGGAAGGTGCTCTTGAAGGACAATGTGCGGTTAGAAATATAGGCAAACAAAATATAAGAATAGGGCATGAGATGAGGCTTACCATGCAAATAGGAGACTATGAGATGGATCAAGTTATTTTTGATCTGGGGTCACATGAAAATGTTTTACCTAAACAGACATGGGAAGGATTGGGGAAACATACACTATAGTGGTCTCTAATTCAATTGAGAAAGGAAAATCAACAAAAGATTATCCTTATGGGGAGATTTCATGGAGTGACTGTAGATATAGAACGTGTGAGCGCACTGGCTGATTTCAAAGTAATAGAAATTTTTTATGAGAGAAATCCATACCCCATGCCCTTTGGAATTAATTGGGCTATCGACATGAATGGGATTATCAATTTTAAGAAATAGACTATATCATTTGAAAGAAAATCGCTCCCTGTAGTAGTACCATTTCACCCTGCAGAAGGACTGCGCTATACTAAACTAGTCCATGATTATGAGTAAAGTGATGATGATTTGGATCAAATCTATAAGATAACAACGTGAGATAAAGACTGGGTTAATTCAATAGCCAATGGACAAATTGCATGGGACCGTGAAAGTTCCTATACATTAGATTTAGATGAAGAGTTCAAACATTGACATAATAGATTACATGAAGTATCTACGCTGTGTTGTAATATGATGATTAAATCGTTGCACTGTGTGTCATTGGAGGTAAGAAATTTACCTTGTTATGATGGTTTGACTGTTGTAGATAAATTTTTGGATGTATTTGAAAGGGAAGTACCTAAGAAGCATCACTTCCAAGTGTTAGATTAGGCACTATACACTACACCTACACGGTGGTGGCATACACATAAAGATAGCTTTGAAGAATGGCACAAGTACGGAAGAATGATGAGATTGCAGTTTGGTCACCCAAAACTTCGACTAACTGAAAAATATGATGGAAGAAATTATCATCACGATAATTTAGCAAAATGGACTAAGGTTTATGGAATAGAGCCGTAGCTAGAGTGGGTGCATATTTTTTGTCGCACTTTGGACATCATTCCTATGAATTAGTACCTGGAAACAAAGTTCACCATAGTACTATGGAGTGGGACATATTAAGAGAATTATTTTTATGATCTTAAGCTTTTAGGATGAGTTCGAAAGCAATGATGAAGCACTACAGGAGGTTAAGGCAACAATCTTCCAAATATCGCATGATCCTCTAGAATTGATTCAACCAGATTGGAGCACCCAGCTGCTCCATGCTCTAGAGTGCTATAATGTGACCATTGAAGAAGATGATGCGGATCTAAGGAATATTAACATCCCATAGGCCGAAGGCCACCACAAAGTTGAGGGACCACAGAGAGAGAACCCAGACATCACCACACCATTGAAGACTAGAAAAGTGAACATTGACATAGAGGCGGAGCCAACATTTGCGAAGATTGGAGATTACAAGGATGATGCCATAGTAGATAAAGTTGTTGAGCTTCTCCGTGAATTTCAAGACTTATTTCCTACGAAATTTTTGGATGTAAAAGGAATCATAGGTGATTTGGGAGTGATTAAAATAACCCGTAAACCAAACACGAAGCTCGTTAAGCAAAGTCCATATCACCTTAATCCCAAATACAAGCAAAAGGTCTACTTGGAGTTATACAAGATGCTGTAGCAGGTATTATTGAACTAGTGTGCCAGGGTCCTATAATAATAGGATTCATAATTTTTACTTGGCTATGGTTAGTCTTGTATTATTGTACATACTTTTTCTTTTTGCAAAATGTTTTTCCATGTTAAACATTAAAAAATGTAAAGAGGGTATGTCTTAAAAGAATAATCAAAGGACAAAAAGAAAGAAAAAGCATAAAAAATAAAAAAATATGAACCCCAAAAAGAGATAAAATAGATCATGAAAGTGTGCAAATTCAAATGCCACTCCTTTTGTTTTACTTTGTAAAATAAGATTGCGTGCAGCTTGTCAAAAATGCCACAATCCATGATGTTCAAATAGCTTAATCGTGACTCATTCATGCTTTAAATTTCATGTTGATAGATAGAGAATAAAGATCTAGCCAAACTGTTTAACCTTGGCAGATAAGTAGTTAGGTAGAGAATAAGAATGAGCTTGTCAGTTTAATCTGAGCCATTGGAAGTTATAAGGTTAGAATTAGATAGTTTGCTTACCAAAAGAAAAATAAATGAAGGGTCAGCAAGCTCAATGCACCCAACAAATGAAGAGAAAATTTTAAGGTAAATAAAGGGTAGGTAAAAGAAATGTTGCAAATGCATAAGATTTCTAAGTCAAAAGCACATTCATCATACTTAATCCTATGTTTCATGCGTAGGAGAAATTGTGAAAAGGAAAGGATATTCACCAAAGCTTGTTTACTAATTTCCCCTCATTTCACTACACCCCCACATACTAATTTGCTAATTTCCCCCATTATCATTTCATTACTTATAAATACCCTTCCCCCTCATTTTGACCTTTACCCCTTGGTTTCACAGATTCCCCTAGATATTACCCTTCATAAATCATTCCCCTTTCCCAAAACCCTTTTCCCTAGTGTGAAACACATTCCCCATTACAAATATTACCTTCCCCCCTTATTAATTTCCCTCTTCCCCTTAAAAACCCACAGAAACCCTTTATCCTAAGCTTTTCCTAAAGTCCCTCTTTATAAACCACCCACGTTATAATTTCTTGACACCTTTTTTAACCCATCAACCCTTGGTGTAGTTAAAAGGCCCTGCCATATAACCCATGGTCCCACCTTATTAACCCACTAGTTATATTAGATCCCAACATTATTTGTTAATTAATTACATTCTTTGTAATCAAACCTCGGGCCTCGCCAGCCACTTTCTCGACTCCTTCCATGCAACTCAACTACATGATATCCCTTCGATCTCCCACCCCCAGATCCAATGATACAAAATCATATCATGTGGATTCATCGTTTGACCGTTAATGCCCTGACATCATGTGATATTCGCGGTTTCAGCTGGGCACTGTTCTACTACGTAGCAGCACCAGGTTATATCGTGTGCTCACGAAAAATACCCCTCACCATCCAAAAGTAGTGCGATGTCACAAAAACCACCTCTCCTCCTAAAGGCAAAAGTCCCCATTGTTCATTCAATAATATTCACGCCAAAATGTAACCGTTATCGGTTAAAAGGCCGAAAATGCCCCATTTTACCCTTTTCGCTCGTTTTTTATGTAAACCTTTGCTTAGCCAATTGTGACACCTTGAACCTCTGAGTGACCAATTTAGCCATGTTTTGCCACCTAAAGACACTGTGGACACCAAATTGAAGTAGTAAAATAGCTAATTCAAGCCTCATTACCATCTACAACTACCGCAAAACCCTGTTTGTGAACCAAATCACCAATTTCCAAGTATTCTTGGAAAAACAAGAATGCCCTTGTGAATTTGGAAAATGCACAGTAATTATTGAATGGTTAATTAGTTCAATTAATTATGAAACTTTCCTAAACTAAGAAGAGACTTGATGTGCATCCAAACCCTCTTTTATAGATTTAAATTACCCTCCCACTATCCAAAGCTTCTAAACCTTACTCCCAAAGCCACAGAAAGCATAATTAAATTCATTAAACCCAATTATGGATTCCCTAACCTCTCTGGATGTAAGACCTCTTCAAACCCATCACCTGGATATTGACCACCTTGCATTAGCCAATAGAGACTTTCAGATTAAAAATACTCCTTCCCTTGCCTACCTACTAGAGTAAAGGCACATTTTTAAAAAAGAATGATGAAATTCAAGTTTGGGAATGAAATTTTCCCAAGTAATATTTCCCACAAGTACACTAATTCCAAGAAATAATCCACTTCTACCAAGCCTGCTATATTCCCAGTCAAAGGGTCATAGTCTCCCCTCACCAACAAGTTTTATTCACCATCACTACAGAATCAAGTAATCAAATGTTGCAAATCCAGCCAAGCCAAAATGAGACCCCACTTTCAATTGAAGGCTTTCTTGACCTCTATACACCTACCCAATATGGCCCAAAATTTTCAAACTTTCATCATAGAGGAGTCTCATACTCCTACTGGTAGTCCTCCATATGCTTCCACCATTTTTTCTGAGAGAGGCAGACAAATCATAACCATGCTCTCCTGCATTTTAGGGTACACCTCTGATGAAAATGTGGATGAGGTTGTTCTTGCTTTCCTTTCCATATTTTGCACAAGCAAGCCTCCTGCTACAATTTATAACTATGCTTAGTTCATAGTAGAAAAAATTCATGAACAATTCATCAGACTACCAAATGAGAGTGTCTTCAAATACTCTTCAATTTTGTTTCACATGTTCTTATATTATTAGTCAAACCAGTTTCCAATCAACATCCAAAAGTTAGACACCAAAGGCAATCCAAGATCAATCATCTATTGGACACCATTGATCCAAAGAGACTCCATTGTTTCTTCGTATAAAGAATTCATTGACTCGTTTTTGCATCCTATTATAAACATGCTAACCAGTTTCTATCAGCCCAGGATTAGTTAGGAGATTAAAACAATTTTACAGTTGGGAAAGAACAGTAGAGTGGGAGAGTAGTATTTACACTAGGACCACATAAAAATAAGGATATATGGATGCCAACTAGCTCCCTACAAATTTCCCAAATACCTCCCAATGAGGATATTTGTATTAGAATACATTAGGCAGATTATAAAATCTGATGCAGTCAATTTCCTATCAGCTAGGAAGAAGACCCAATTCAAAATGAAAAACCAATTAGGCCCTTTTATTTGTGATACTAGGGAAGTTGGACCAGAGGCAAATAAAATTTTGCAGCAGATTAATTTCAAGAAAAGTTTTATGTGGAAATATGACCCTCATGGATTCATAAATTAGTTAAGGCTCAAAGTAAAATTGGGTCCTTTCATACATCATCCCAGGCTATACATTAATATATTTTCCAACCAGTCAGAATGGTTGGAAAACACTTTGATAGATATGGATAATATTCCAGTAGATGTGGAGAATACATTCATAGATGTGGAAAATCATATTGATACTAGTTCCTTTCTACATGTTCCAGCCTTAAAAGAAGCAATGAATATTTCTCCTCTTTTACACATTCTAGCCAATGAAGACAAAAATGCAAAAGGAACCAGGGAAGAAGGTTCTAGGTTAACCATGGAAACCATAGATGACAAATTTGAGATCATTTATAGGAAAAGGCCCAAGCTTAATCCTATAACTGAACAAGAAGACATCATTGACATAGTGGAAATAACTAACACTGAAGTAATGGTTGGAAGGAATAAATGCCCAGTAGCTTCAGAAGACACACACCAGCCTTCTACCTCAAACACCCAACTTATTGAGAAACAACTTAGCATTTTAGTCTCTTCATCCAACAAGCCTATGGATAAAGAGAAATATATTAAAGAAAAATACAAGGAAATTAAATTGAGGAATGAGGCATTGAAGGCTCAGACTTATGCAAAGTACTTCAAACAAACATTTTCAAATCAAAATAGGTTAATGTTATCCTTTGACATTAAGACTAGGAAGATGCAAATGAAATTCATGCAACCTATAGTCTAGTAGCAAAGATCGTCAACAAACTATAAGAAAACAGATTTTGAAGTTTTGGTTAGGGATGTTCACCCCATTGACCAAATTGAGTTTCACAAATAGGTAGGTGAGATGATTTATTCCACCATGAAAAATAAAGCTATGACTGTGCACAAACTCCAAATCTCACTAGATAATATCACTACATAGTACAAGCTAGAAAAGGCCTCCTCACAAGCCAAGGACAACATAATCAAGTAACTAGAAGACTTGGTGATTGAGATTAGGTATAATCCCAATGATTTCAAAGCTGTAGAGAAACTGATGAAGAAAAAGAATGAGGATATTACTGCTTTGAAGAAGCAAATGAAACTACCTCATTCAAAGCATCCACAGACAAAAGAGGTCTTAGAAAGTTAAACTTAGCAGGAGGAAATGATGGACCTTGTTCTACAACTTAATGACAAATTGAAAGAAATGGAGAAGGAATTGGACAACATAATACAACAGAAATGGGCCAGCCTTGGGACAGCCATTGCCATTGCCATTCCCACACTAACTACAATAGTTCCATTAACCTTAGTAGCTTCATTGTCCCCCACAGCTCCATTGGCTATAGAACTTCTAGCTACAACAACATATACATCAACAACAAGTTCAACAACAACAGGAGCTCAACCAGGTGATGAGGCAAGAAAACTTGTCAAAGCAATGGAGGACAGTTCCATTCATACCTCTGAGATAAATAGACTCAAAGAACTGTTAAGGAGTCTAGAGGGTGAGAAGAAAATAGCTCAGATTATGCACAAAGATGAAGTTTAGAAGTCAACCAAGATGAATGAGAGGATGAAGAGCTTAGAGAAAGAGTTAACATTGAAGGAGCCACTTGGCCAAGCTAAAGAAAAGCTATGGGCCAATATCATTGACTCTATCAATGATATTTGGCCATCTATGCAAATCATATTTGAACAAAATGACTTAGTCAAAGAGGCTATAGAAGCAATACAAAGAGTTAAGGCTGAACTTGGAGACATGACAAAAGAAGCCGCCAAAATAATCCACTTCCTTAACTCTAAAAATAAACATGAATTGCAGGAGCTGGACATAGCTTACATGATTGGCACAATACTAGAAGTGAGAAATGTGCTCACCAAGAGGAATTTAATGATGAATATTGAGCACAAATGCCAAACCATGCAGTTGGCTATAGATAGCTTCATTGTAAAGTTTGATGTTTTAAGGCAGAAAGGTTTGCCAAATCCCTTGGTGATAAATGACAAATTGATGCCACAGGAAGACTACAATAGGAGAATCAAAGAGGTGGCAAGAGATCAAGTAAATAATTCCTCTATGAAGGGGACACCTACAGGAAAGGTTCTGTACCAAACTTTTGAGAACATGTTCTATCTCCAGCATGAGGTAAAACACCTTTTTGTGAACATACCCACTTTTTCCATGTACACAGAAGTAGATGAAATCTACAGGAGGATGGTAAATATTCAATTACCAGATGCAGACACATGGAAAAAGTTAAATGACCTACTGCAAAAATGCAAAGTAAAAGTAAAACCAGTATAGTAAAACAAAAATGACAGATCAGCTAGATGAAAGAGTATGAGGTGAAAGTGTATAAGTTAAAAGGGAAAAGTAAAAATAAGAGTCAACATGAAGACCAACAACAAGGCAAAGAATAAACATCAAAAGATCAAATCATAAAGACAACACAACCACATAAATAGGGACAACATACAATAGTTAAACATCTATCTCTATCTTCTTGCATGAACATAATTCTTTTTCCTAGATTAATTCCCAAGACAGTTTGGGATATTTTGTAAACTATTTTTGTATAAATACTTCATAATTCAAAGTATTGAGTCTAGATTGCTAGACATTTGTAGAGTTGTATTTATCTGTAACCTAAGGATTCATTGTATCAATTTTTCAAGTCAGCAGACTAGACTGATTAATAGAGAGATTACATTACAGGATTCATGTGTTGAGGTACTTCAGTGAAGTATTTTCTTTTGTCAAATTGTTATTATATTATGTATTTCAAAAACTTACATGTTATCTAAATTGAATGAATTAACTGGAAATTTATTTTAGAATTTGTTTAAGGACACTCTATCTTGAATAGTTAATCATTTTAATGTTTTCTTATGATATTCAGATCTAAGAATCCTTAATTTCTCTCCCATCTCAGTTGATCTCTTTCACTTCCTTCATTATCCAGTTTAAGGAACCCTTAATTGCTCCTTGGATCCAATTAGAAACCACTTCACCATACAACGTTAAGATTTGAAATTACTCATCTACCTTGCCCTATAACACTATCTTTAGACCTTGATCCAGTCCTGCTGCCTTAACACTTGACCCCATATCCCAATGGTAAAAGACATCCCTCTATCCATCTAATTCAGTGATCCCACCACCAAATCAAAATCAAAACCCAAGTACAACCATAACTGGCCTAAAATCAATTAACGAAACAAAGTTAAATCATAAAGATATAGCCCTCTCTGAGCATTAGGAAGGCTAGATCCTAATCTCCAAAGTAGGTTTGTGGTTACCTCTATAATTTCTTTCATAATAACTCTAGAGAAATTTTGTAGTGATAACACGGTGGAGGAATCTGATTGGGTCAGTCCAATGGTAGTTTAAGAAAAGAAGCAGAAGGATGAAATAAGGATTGGCATAGATCTCAAGAATCTTAATGATGCTTGCGTTCATGATCCTTTTCCTACTCTGTTAACATATGAAGTACTGGATAATGTTCGAGGGCAGGAGGCCTATTCATTCACTGATGGGTTCTCTAGATACCATTAGATTAAGATCGCGCTAGAAGATATTAGTAAGACCACCTTTGCGACATAGTGGAGATGTTTCCAGTATATGGTGATGTCATTTGTACTTAAGAATGCATTGAAAATATTCTCATGTGTATTCATCGCAGGGTTCAATGAATTCATTCACAAATTTTTGGAAGTATATTTTGATGATTGGACATTGTTTGGGCTTGCAAAGTGCCATGTAGCTAGTTTGCGCTTGATGTTGGATACATGCCGAGGGTATCAGATTGCACTAAACATGAAGAAATACTTGTTTTGCATCCCTTTTAGAAGCTTACTAGGTCATGTGGTGTGAAAACTAGGATTAATGGTGGACCCTCCGAAGATTGTTGTCAGAATTAATTTGGAGGTGCCAAGAAGTGTTAAACAGTTGCACGCAACACTGGGCCAAACTAGGTACTATCAGAAGTTCATCAAAAGTTATGCTCAGATTATCACACCTATGGAAAAGCCATGATTTAACGCACAATAGAATGAGTGGGATGTCTCGGGATGTGCACGTACTAGTAGTATTATGGGCTTACAGAACTACTTGTAAAACGCTTACTGGTCAGACACCTTTTAGGTTGGTATATGGTGTAGAGGCTATAATGCCTATGGAGTATATCGTGCCTAGTCTATGCATAACAACTTTTACAGGAATGGCAGACTACAGAGCCTTAGAAGAATGGCTTGTACAACTAATGGAGCTCGAGGAAGATAGATTTTTGGTTGGATTCCATCAGCAGGTTTAGCAGGAACGCAAAAAATCTTGGCACGATCGACACATCAAACTGCACACCTTCAAGGTAAATGATTTGGTTTTATTATATTATAGTAAGTTTGATAAGTTTCTAGGGAAGTTTCAGATGCACTGGTTGGGACCATATGTTCTCAAAGAATTAGAGATGGTGGAGTAGTTCAGCTCGCGAAGTTGATTGGAGTTTCATTTCCATGAATGATAAATGGAAGCCGATTGAAGGAATACACGGGGGATACGGCCCAATGACTACATGACAGAAGCACAATCTTAGCACTCCAGGTAGCTGCAATGAGGCACGAGACTATAAACTACACTATCCCATTTGTAGAGCTACACAAAAGGAGGGCTACATGAAAAAGGGTGATGTCACAATACTAGAAGAAGTACAAAGGGAGCTACACCACAGAGGAGGAGACTGTGCAACACAACCAGAAAGTGACTGTTATAGTTACTATTCATGATTTGACTGCCTAGAGACAATTAAGAGGAGTGGAGGGATGGAGTTTAAGGCAATTATGGATGAAATATTTGGATATCTACCACCAAATCAACATTTATGAAAGGATTTTGGGGGGAACAGTTGAATTTGAATTCGAATTAGCCTATAAATTATGCTTGGCTATCCAAAGAAAAACACTTTGCATCCTTCGAGTTTCTATCAATTTGTGTTGTGGATTACATATGAATTGCTCTTATTGGAAGGATTTAGTTGTGAGCCCCACAGCTTCCAAGTTATCAGAGGTAAACCAGACATTCATCCTAGAAAATATGCTAGGACCAAGCCTCGAAGAAACTATGAGCATTGGTAGGGATGTCACTTCTGAGGGAGCGGTTCTGGAAGTTGTGAGTGTGGAGGCTCCAGATACTGTACCTACGACGCTAAGGTCACCTAGGATGAAACCTACACCGGTTTAGGAAGTCCCCAAGCCCAAGAAAGGCAAGCAAAAGAAGTCCATACTAGTGCGCGAGTCACCGAGGAAGCATGCTACTACCCATGCTCAGAAGAAGGAAAACAAACCAACGAAGAATAAGGGGAAAGTGGTTGATTTGGAGGCTGAAAAAGGCATGAAGGATATAGATGCCGAGGGGTTGGAGCCTATCTCCAAACTGCCATATTATATCCCTCCACATAGGGGGAAAGTAAAATTCTGTAACTAGATGTAGGAAAATTCCTCCTCAATACACCCATGTTACTGGAGAGAATCACTTTTGAAGGTCCGCCCTTGGTGCGGATTCAACATTAAAGCCAGAAGATTGGGATTTGGTGGACCACGAGAGGTTCCCCCACCTTACAATATAGAACTATATGAAAAGGGTATTTTACAAGGAATCAGGTGTCACCACGTTGGAGCTTATGGAGTGGATTCACAGAGTGAACCAGTCAAGGTTGCTAAACCTATTGTAGTTGCCCCACTACCACCACTCCAACATCAACCCTATTGTTATCAAGCAGTTGTGGACCTTGGTACATGACAGATGCTTATGGCTAAATGCGCCAATACCTATCACTGATATGCTGATCCATTGGATCACATTGTTGCTACACTCAGGATTACATCCGGCCAAGGAGTATGGCAGAGAGATGAGTGAGAGCGACCTCACAGAGAAAATGAAGGACAAATTAAAACTCGTGAAGAAGTTGTGTGGGTACTCTATTACCTCAATCACCGACCTCACGGTAAAATTTACTACGCAGATCCTTGCTGGGAAAGTCATGAGAAAATTCTCCGCAGACGAGGTTCTAGTGCCAGCTATTTCACTAGCTACACAGCGCACAGAGGGTGTGCAGTTCAATTGGTCACACTAGCTTTGTAGCAAGTTCCTTGTGAACTATTGAGAAGTGCAAGATGAGAGTAAAACATTCCAATACACATGGTTATTACTCTCCATCGTATTGGTGGCTTTGGGATCTGTCGGAGGACAGACAGTTTCCTCCCGTGGAGAAAGATTTGTCGGAGGTTGCACAGTTTTCATCCTTCTAGGAAACAAAGGATGCTGCGCATGTCACAGAGACCAAAGTCTTTTGGGTGCTGATGGAGGTGAGCATTTGCTGGCCATCAACCAGAAGCGAAGGTTGTCACCAACCATGTTTGAGTAGCTAGCAGAGTATCCAAAGTTTAAGGTAGATTTCCATTGCATCTACATAAGGGCACGGAAGGATCCACAACAAAACTTGTTTGATCTGCCTTACTTGGGCACAAATAGCGCCATCTAGGAAACCATCAAGTGCTAGCTAGTAGATTGGCACACTGCATCTGATCTCGCCACGAGCTCCAATAAGTCCATAGAGAAGAAAAAGAAGGAAGTAACCAAGCAGAAGGTCCAATAGTTGGCTACAAATCGCATAAAAGAGGCCGAGGAGAAAGCCTATGTGGAAGAGAAGTAGGTCACGAAGGTGAGCCGAACAAGAAGAGCATGTATCTGAGCACAGTGGTAAGTATCCTTTTCCCCACACAGAGGAAGAGGAGTAGTCAAAGCAGGGCAATGGCAGTGAAGAGGAACAAAGCACTCCCTTTCGGATAAAGAGATACAGGGATCAACAGAAGGAGGGGCCAGTGACAAAGTTGTTGTTGGATCCAATTACACTGACAGAAGGTGACCTTGATGAGATTGGATACAAGGTGCACGATACCACAGTGGAACTAATACAACAGTTCGAATAGTAGCAACATTAGGTGCTAAGTACCATCCAAAAGGATCTGTGTGAGCTTCAAATTTAGACAAGTAGGATCTAGGTGAGCGCAGGGTACATAAGCGCTCCACAAACAAGCTTCGCACCGAGAAACAGTTAGGTAGTAGAGATGGTTCGATCATTGGATCTCCAGGTAGTCACGCTGCCAAATGGATCCTTGAGCAAGGAGGCGGCCAATGACAAGGTCATTGGAAGTTCTCTGAAGAACATCGGCCTCAACCTAGCCACACTCCCTAATGAGTTCCTTCACATGCTATAGGCAGGTGTGACAATAGAGTTTAGAGCTCGGGAGTAGCACAAACTAAGCTTAATTAGTAAATATAGGGTGAAAAATGACCAGATGTTCACTGAGAAGAAAGAGACATTACATGAAAAGGAGAAAATTTAGGCACAGAGTGCCCAGCTCACTACCGCAGTGGCAGAAGCATGTAGAACAATGCTAGAGTTGCACATACCAAAGGAAGCACCCTTGGAGGCAAAGATCATAAAACTTGATGTGGGTGTGCGCAATGGCAAGGTAGAGGTGACTAGAGTCTACTTTGAGCTGAACATGAAGATAACATAACTGGAGCTCAAGTCGTATCCTTAAACCCCTCCAGAGGTAAGGGAATATTGTCAAGCCGCTGTTAGGGATGGATTTTCTATGGTGGATGCCGTGGTGGTGGACTGCACCACATTGTTTGAGCAGGCCATGGAAGTAGGCATGGACCTACAGGAAGGTCCCACCTTGCAGGTCTTGAATATAAAGGTCCTCAAGCTCCAACAACAATATGATGAAGTGAGGGTGACGATGCACAATGTTTCTACAACACAACTCCTTGCCAAGTTGTAGAAGGCTAAGCAGCTTCTTACATAGGTGGAAGCAACATAGAAGAAAGAGGTCATCCTTATGGCCAAATTAGGGACTTGGTTGTATAAGGCCTACGTCATCTCTATAAATATTTAGGAAAAATTAGCAAACTTGTACAATACGTAGTAGAATATCAAGCAGGATAGTGCAGGACTAGCCACAGAGTAGTTGGTCGAACAGATCAAGTAAGCATCCACACAGAGTGTGGATGAAGTAGAGGTTGTAAAAGCGAAGCTGGGGAATCATCATAGGAAGATCTCTACACCAGCGCGAAGTGACTTGAGGGCGAGTCATGATCTTTGTGTTGGGGACCTGTTGGGATGGGGTCCTTTCAGTCAATTTTAGGGAAAAAAGCCCAAGTTTTGATGTAAAAAATGTAAAGTCTCCGCAAATTGTGATCATGGAGCATGTAGATAATTAAAGAGTCAAAAATGGTTTTTACCCTCTTTTATGTAAGTTAAGTCAGCTTTCTGTAGATCTAACCATGGTTAGCAAACTATGGGATTGTATAAATAAGTGTGTCTTAGGGATTTCTAAGGGAGGAGAAGAATATTAATATGGATGTAATGGGTCAATAGAAGGAAAGACCGTATAAGTTTTAGGGAAAGAAGAGGTTCTGCAGTTGTGTACACAGAGGCCTAGAGTAGAGTCTGCAGCTAAGTGCGCAGACCCATGCAACTAAGCGTGTAGGGAAGTCTTGAGTCTATAACCTGAACTCATTATCAATAAAAAAGATTATTACTGAAATTCTTGTGTTTACCGATTGACTTCTATTATGTATGAATGTGCTTTATGATGTGATAAATAAGTCTTGTATGAAATAATGATGTATTGATGCACGAATTTACATAGTTTATATTGATATATGAATGCAATTGACATTAAGTGTTGATGTGAAGATTATACTATTACATGTTAAAGTTATCCAACACTTAAGTAGGATTGAATAATTGGTGGGTTAAGAATAGTCTTGTATGCATGTAAGCAATTGATTAGCTTGTTCAGGGTCCACGAAAGCTAGTCGTAGACCTTCGAAGAGGTCTAGGGGCCCATTCAAGGAAGCTATATTGATAAGCCTTTAAGGCTTATCGATCTAGGCGAAGGTAGATTTAGGGAATAAAATGACATCACATTGATATTTAGGTGCCGAAACTTGGTTCCAACATCCACCCATACTGCTTCGGGTGAGACTTTCAGTCTGCGCTTCACAAATTGATGCCGAAAGGGCAAATAGTGTAGGGATTTGTTTGGTGCAACTAACTTTGAATCTGGGTTAGGACCCACTAAGCCAACATATGGTAAACCTTGATTCCCATATGTACAAACTACCTCTTCACATGGAAATCATGAATTGAATCACCTCAATTATGCATTAATTCCCATTTGTTAACAAAATTTCCAATGGTTCTAGCTTATATATATATATGTGTGTTCCACCAGGAAAGTTTTCCATACTTATATATCTCTTGCACACAATAGTAGTATGTTTCTTCTTGTACATATATTCATTAAGACCTTGGATTAATAATCGAATTCAGTTAAAGTTTGGTTCGATCTTTCTTCCTTTTTATTTTTATTTCTATATACTCAACGCTAAGAACATTATTGTATTTTCCCCTTTGGTTGCATATATCTCTAAAGGCCTTATTTTCATTCTTTATAAAAGGTGTATAATTATTTCATTCAAAAACTATAGTGCTTTGCCCTATATTCCAATGTTCGAGTCATAATTATTATATGTACATATGTTCTTCTAACATTTTAGAACTCACTTCCTCAACCTCATCAAGGCCATTAGACAAATCATACCACATGGAGTCAAACATGGATTTCCATAGCACTATGCCTCAACGCGGTTTCCATGACAATAGGCTTCACATGGTGTTCCACCATGGGAGAGGGTCATATTCCCACATTGAAAATCCTTGCCAATTGTCTCAAATCAATGGTGTGGATTATTCTATGATACATAGACAATGATTATACTTGAGTAGTCTTTCAGGGTAACTACCGTACCCTTTCCTCCGCTACTTTAGAGTCATTGTTATTTTGTCTGGTTGAGAGGCTAGCTATGTAATCTATTCTAATATTTAGTGGAGAATAACAATTTTTTCTTGGTTATGGAGAGGATGGTCGTTGAGATTATTATTATTTTTCTTAGATACATTGTTCAACATTAATGGTAAACCAATAGAGACTTTTATGGGTTCCTCGATTGATTCCACTTGGTAAAGTTTTGGTTTTCTTGTTTCTTCTTGGTCTAACATATGGATTTTAAACATCTCCACAATGTTCTCAAGATATTTCCAATTGCTGTTGGATGTTATTTTCAGTTGCATATTAGAGCCTAAGTCTTCGCCCAAGGGATTTTGTCACAAAAACTTACTTTTGAAATGGCTCAATCAAATCCATCTTTTGCAATAATTCCTTGGAATATATTTCATGGTAAGAATCAGTCATTCGAAATTGTAACCCTAAATATTACAAAACATCTTTTCTATTTGCTTACAAATTAAAGAATAAATCAATATTTATTACCTCCCATGACAGGGTGACATGCCAAACCTTTTCTCCTCTTTAAAAAGGCAATTCTAAAGCTAATTGTTACTCATTTCTCATTTCTCTTTCCTTATAGTTTATTCATCTCACTTTTGTTTCAACCATTCGATTATGCGTTCACTATTTTATTTCTAGGCTAGTTACATTGTGACAAGGTCATTTGGCCAATTTTTTCTAGAGTTGGATATTTTTGATCTTCTTCTTTTCACCAAGGTCGGGCTTGGTGCTCATTGGTTAATGTTTTTATGTGTTAGTGATGTTGTTAAAGGCTTCAACTTGTTCTATTTGCATGAAGAAAATTTGGGGTGTAGGATTTCAACGCAAATGCCTTATCTGGCTATAATCATCTTTAGGTGAAGATCTTATTGGAGATATATATGATAATTATCTAGGGAAAGATCCTAGTCATTTCAGATAGAATCTTTGGGATGATTACAATTTGAAATAGTGAGGGGTTTCCCTTGCTTTTCTAATTTCCACATATTCCTCTTTGTATTTTGATATATTGCCAAAACCTTGTCGGTCGAAAATATAATTTATTTGTTTTCATTTCCAAAAAAAGAAAAATGTTTTGTTCTAGATATTTTCCTATGCAAGCCATTAACATAAATGTACTCTCGAAATGTATATTAGACCGGCCTATTCATACATAAGAGACATAAGGATGCATATATAAATTTTCTACTTACTAATTCATACTCAAAATTGAAAGAGAAAGGAAACTTATCATATATTGATTTCCTCGTAATCATATGTACTTATATAAGGATTCCTAAAAATAAATTAAATGCTTTCATGTTCATCCCAACCATGAACTAGATTTCTCAGTTATTTCACCTTGAGCTCCACTCCTCCCTATTTGAAAAATAAAATAGGAACTCTTTGCAAATTCACCTCCTTAACCCCTTTAGCATTGTCTTTCTAGTCCCTATGGTTAGAACTAGTCTTTCTCTCCCATTGGTCTTCCTTTTAGAAAACAACAACCTTTATCTCTTGCAGTTTTATTGTATAGGCTCCAGCTCGTGAAATTTATCTCTCGTCATGTAATATTCTTGGTGGTGTGTCTCTCCATTCATATCAACTAAATGTCAGATAGGATGATTTTTTCCTTTTTTCTATTCCTACCCCTTCTTGGGAATAATTGATTCCAACTATTTACCTAGTAGTTAAGACTCAAATCTGAGATGATGTCCATTAATATATTTTCAGTAATATTAGCACCAAAAATAATTCCTTCTTTTATTATTTTAAAATAAATATTTGCATCAACACCTCATGCCATTTGTCCTTTTTGACTTTTCAACCAAAAAATTAATATAAGGTCATAAATAACTTTTGTATGGGTATTACATTACCCACCCCTTAAAAGGGAACTTCATCCTCTGTAGTTTCAAGTTTATATTTTTCATGGAATATCATAGAAAAAGGGTACTTCATTTCAACTTCCATCTCCTCGATGGCCTCCTTAGGCTAAAAGTGCTTCAATTACACATTAACTTATGCAATGCCTCCATTCTGTAGTGTAGTTCCCCTCTTGTCCAAAATTTGTAAAGGCTCGACCTAGAATTTCAGTTCAACCTATAAAATAATCTAATAAATTATATGAGCAATATCATGTATATATTTTTTTAAAAGAGACACATGAAATACATAATGAACTCTAATATGGGTTAGTAGTGCTAGTTGATAGGCCATTAGCTCCACACTGGCTAGTATCTCAAATGGCCCACAAAACTGAGGGGCTAATTTTGAACATATCCCAAAGTTTAAGGAACTCTTTTTTGGTTTTACTTTAATATAACATGTTTTCTCATTTTAAACTATTTATGTGTCCTCTTTAAGTTCACGTAGCCTGTTTTTCTATCCTACGCTCCTTTAAATTATATTAGATATTTTTCACAATATGTTCTATTTCTTGAAGAAAATATGGTCCTAGCATAATCTTATCCTCTATTCAATGCCAAATTAAAGGAATGTGGCACTTTCTTCCATACAAAACCTCAAAAGGAATCATCTTGAGTGACGTGTGATAACTATTATTGTAGGAAAACTTTACCAAGTTTGGATAGTCCTCCCATTTTGTGGGTTCTTCATTACGTACACGTGTAACATGTCCTAAAGCACCTAATTAACCATTTCTGTTTTCCCATCTGTTTGTGGATGGTACATGGTGCTAAAACATAGCTACATACCCATCGCAGTAAATAATGCCTCCCAAAAATTTGAGGTGAACTTTGCATCTCTCTCTAATATAATTTTTTATTGGAACACCAAAAATTTCTTTCATGAATATTTTAGCCACTTGTATAGCTCTATAGGTGGACTAAGCATGTATGAAATGGGAAAGTCTAGACAATTTGTAAACCATCACCATAAAAGAATCATGTTGGCTTTAGGTCCTAGGTAATCTAGTAAAAAAATCTAATTAAGTCACTTCCCACTTCCACTCTAGTATAGGTAGGGGTATTAGTAGTCTGATTGGGTGTTGGTGTTCCACTTTTACCAAATGAAACTCTTGATACCTTGCCAAGTATTCAAAAACCTCTCTCTCCATTCTAGACCAGGAAACATTATTCTTAAGCATAGTAATCATCGTCTCATAACCTGGGTGTGTTGCAAATGGTCTGTTGCGATGCTCATCTAATATTAATCATTTAATTTCATCCATGTTTGGAACATGAAGCCTGTTTTTAACTTTTATTAACTACATAATTAGACTATTTCTTTGATCAATTTCACCCCTCATAATTTCATGAATATGATTATAAATATGGTATTATCTTAATGCCATTTCAATCTCTTCAATAAAATATGTTTTAGTTTTGTTCACTATTAAATCACATATTTATTTAAACTTTGACTCAGCATACCTACTACTTTGTTTCATTTCTTATTTATATGCTTGATGTCAAAATCATATTTAGCTAGGAATGCCATCCATCTATCCTACCTAGCATTCATGTTAGGTTGGTTGAAAAGATATTTTAGGCTTACGTGATCAACAACTAAGGTAAAAAGAATTCCTATATAAGAGTGTCTCCACATTTCAAGTTCCTAGATTACTACTACCACCTTAAGGTTGTAAACTGCATAATTTCTCTCATGCCCTTTTAGCTTATAGGATTCATAAGCCACCACATGTCCTTCCACATGAGTACGCATCGAAGACCCTCCAAGAAAGTGTCTAATAATATCACAAATCCTTATCAAGTTATGCTACTTTTAGAAGAGGGGAAATCGTATGAAAATGTTTCAATTCCTTAAAACTTTTCTGAGATTTTTGTGTCCATTTGAATTTCACTACATTCTTCTAAAAGGATTTTATAGGGTGCGATAACTGATAAAATCCCTCCATAAATATGTAATATTAACCAATGATTCCCATGAATGACCTTTTATGTGCAAATCCTTTTGAACTAGCCAATCCAATATGGCCTTTACCTTCTTAGGATCCACCGCTATCCCATCCTTAGATATTACATTCCTAGAATATTCTATCTTGTCTTGGTAAAATTCTCATTTTGTTGAATTTTTCATATTGTTTATGTTCATGCAAGGTCTCTATTACTATCTCCAAATGTTGCTTATGTTCTTCCAGGGTCCTTGAACATATTAAAATATCATCTATAAAAATCAATACAAACTTTTCCAAGAATTTGTTGAGGACACTACTGATCACACACATGATGGTGGCAGGTGCATTCTTATGTTGAAAGGTAACACTGTAAATCATAATATCCATAGTAGGTTTTAAAATTTGTCTTCGGTATGTCTTCTTGTTTGATCCTCAATCGGTGATAACCAGATCTAAGATCTATTTTAGAAAACATAATCGCTCCCTTTACTTGGTCAAAGAAATCATCTATTATGAGAAAGGGATACTTCTTTTAAATAGTCAACTTATTTAGCTATCACTAATCAATACAAAACCTAAATTCTCCATCATTTTCCTAGATGAAGAGGACTCGTGAACCCCATGGTGACACACTTCATCTAATGTACCCTTTATTTAATTACCCCTATAACTACATTTTTAACTCCATGATATTGATACTCTCATTTAGTAAGGTTTCTCTGATATAGATGTTGCTCCTAGTATCAGTTCTATGGAAAGATATATTTCCCTCTTTGGAAGTAAACCAGGAATTTCATTAGGTAACACCCCTTGATAGACTTGGACAACTTTTAATTTATCCAATGACTTAACTAACTTATCATGAGGATGGCCTTCCACTTGAATAGAAAAAAATTGGCCTCCTTTAATCTCAACCCTCTTTAATTGTAGTGCAAATATATGGCACACTGAAATGGGTCTGGGTATGCAAATTATAATTTGGTATTTCCATTTATGATGTATAAGTTATAGTTTTCTCAAGGCGATTAATGATTTCGTTGTGCCCCTCCAACCAATACATTCCAACTAGCATGGCATATGAGCCTAGTGGAAATATGTTCAAAATTTATAATAGCTTTACTTCCATTTAGCATGAATAACCATGCTTTTACACAAATTGTGACTTTCCTTTTGTGTTAGTAGCTAATTGAACCAACCATAAATTCTTGTATTTTTCAGACTTAAGTTACAATTTTCAACAACTAGGTAAGTAACATAACTTAAGCTGGCACCAAGATCTATTTATATAGAAACAAATTGGTTACAAATAATACCTTCTATCTCCACCATGCTGGATTGATGCTCTTCCTGGCACTCTCTCAAGGATGCATTGATGCGTGGAATATTCCTAGCCAAATCATTGATGGTGGAGACCCCATAAATGTTGTCCAATTATTGTACCAAACTCATATTATCGGGACACTTTCATAATATATGGGGTTCCCTAAAACCCAAACAATTTAAAGTTCTTTGTCCCTTCCATTGAACCCTTTATTATTAAATTTATTTTGTTTAGAACTAGTCTGAGTCTGCATTTAATTTCTTTCGGTCTGATTATTGTTTTTACTATATCTGATTCAGAATTTCCTTACTAAATTGCTTGAACTACCCAAATTTTCCTCCTTTTCCACACTAAACAAATCTCTCCTTCTTCTTACAAGGCTAATATTTGAAGTTCCCATTTCCCTACTTGGCCTAATGGAAATAAATTCTTTCCTTTCTCATAACCTCATCCATGGTTTTGGGATTATCGTACTAGATTCACTCCTTAAAAGAGAGTGGAAGGAAGTTTATAAAGCATTGTACCTTATCTTTTACCTTCCTTAATTATGACACATATTGTAAAGGACGAGTAAATTTTGTAATTATATCATCCATTGTCATCCATCTAAATTTATGATCATGAAATGCTTTAACCTTATCATCAAAATAACATTCAATCAAATAATTTTCTTTAAAAGGTCATTGGAATTCATCCCAATTAACCTCTCTCCCTTCTAAATTATGAATTTTTCAGACTTGTTCACACCATAGGGAGGCTTTTATTTGAAATTGGTAGGTAGACAACTTGGCTTTTAACTCTATAGTGTAGTCATACACTTGAAGGTATATGTTGACGTCAAAAAACCACACTTCTTCTACTTCCTCTAATTCCCCATCATAGGTTGTGGGTTTGATGTTTTGGAACTCTCATTGGAGTTCCATTTTTGGATTAGTTCTTGGTTTTGAATTAATTTTTAATGAAATATGCTCTTCCCCTTCCTTATATTTAGCTTATTTTCTCTTATCCATCCCCTTAGAAGTTTTGTGATTGGATGTCTCCCCTCTATTTTCCTGATCCCTTACTGTCTCTATAGACTTAGATGGGATTTATCAATCCATTTTTTAATAATATATTCTTTCTCATCACCAGCATGAAGACTCATTAACTATATCTAAAAATATTTCATCATATTTGATAACTCCCTCATGGGTACTTGCACTTGCTAATCCAAATGCACATAAATTTCCTCTACTCAAATGTGAGTTCCTCCTTATGGTTCTGCCATTTTAATTTTCTTCTATATCATTTTTCTTCTTATTCTATGTAAAAAAAAAAATTATTTTATCAACAAAAATATGGTCAACTCAATCGCCACAATGTTGCAACCTTTTTCATCTGATATTATATGTAATATCCTTTTAAATTTACCTAGAAAAATAGATTCTTTTACAAATATTTACATAACAATTATATATATACATACATACATACAAATATATTATATATATATATATATATATATATATATATATTATATATATATAATATATATATATATATATCTTTGTGTGTGTGTGTGTGTACAATAAACATCCCTGTACACTTGAGCCTTGAATCCCATGTTGGAATTATGAATAATGTGTTGTCCTTGATGGAAACCTATTTGATGAGTTACCTTTTGATGGTAACCTACTTAATGGAATATGTCAACAGGATGTGCCCACATATGAAACAGATTTTGGACAAAGGAATAGCAGTTTAGAGATAGAGGAATGCTGAAGGGGATGTTTTGATAGGTGCACAAGGGTTCTGTAAAGAAAATTTGCATACATACATGGGTATGAAGAAGAAAATGCACTTATAGTTTCCGCACCATAGTCTTCTAAATATCAAGGATATTTACAATGATATTGGCCCATAGCATTGAGCCCAACAACATATATTTGATCTCGTCAAAGAATACCATTGGCATTAGTGTGGTTTTGACCTGCGGTATTAAATAAGTGCTAAGATATATAAGGAAATGAAGATCAAAGTACTTTGGGTGTGCAAGTGATAAATATCTCATGAATAGTTATATTCGAAGAAAGTATGCATGTAATGGGCTATTAATGAATTTTTTGATCTGAAACTAAGTATGAGCCTGAGAATTTAATGATCGATCAAATCCAATAGATCTCGAATGAATATATTGATAATGGATTGATTTGATCTGTAATATTTATGTTTGACATGTGTTTTATTATGTATGCGGAGCGATGGGGTTTTTGTTTTGAAGGTCTGATATGCAATGAAGCTATAAGTCAATAGTTACAAATCTATATGTGGGTTTGATAACCTAAAAGGAGTGTACACACACAGGTTTAATGTTGGTAAGTCATGTATCGGTTGATATGTGTACGTGGGTTTGATTCCTAAAAAGCATGTATACACGCTGAAGTGTTTTGTGGAAAGCACATATATGAGCTAGGGTTTTTTTTGAATAAGATGTATGATCAGTCTAATTAGTCTTGTCATGTTTTTGATGTTTGTCAACGAAGTATTACTTAATGATCTAGGTTTAACAATGATTATTGAATTTTATTTGTTTGATTGAAGACTGATGATGCCGATGCTAGTTGTATGTTATAGAATATTTGTGATGGTTTTGTGATTATTTTAAAATGATTCAGTAGTTCAGGGTGTAACTCAGTGTTTGTTTTCAGAGTAACAATGATTCAATTTCAAGGTTCAATGTTTTGAGATTTGTACATGGGTATGCTTCATGGAATTTGCATGTATACACGGATATGTTTAAGAATAATAGAATATATATTTTGATATATGGTTGATAAGGGTTTGCAATAAGAAAATCTAGTTTCTATCATGAAGGGTATTTGGATTGGTATTGTTGGGTATACGACCAAAGTCCCACATTGACTAGAAGTGGGGAGGATCATGGTCATATAAGGATGGAAAAATATCTCCATTGAATGGATTTATAGTGATCTAAATGCATTGGCTATTTGAGAATAAGTTGATTGATTTCGGTCTCAGTTGGTTTAGTGATTGGGTGATTCAGTTGGTTCAATGATTGAGTGATTTGTTGTAGTGATTAGTTTCACTTTTGATATTTTATATTGGGATTAAATGATGGTAGTGGGTCCAGTCTGAAAGTTTAATGAAACATGACATACATATTTGATGTTTTGGTTTAGGTGGATTGAGTATGAAAATTATGAAACGTGGTCTGTGGATGTGTTGAGGGTTGGAGACTTCAGTAAGGGAGTCAAAGATTCCTTCCACTGGTAGTTGGTAAATCAGATTAGGGGGTAGGAGCTCCATTCTGGTGGGTACCAGTAAATGAGATCAGGGGGTTAGAGCTCCCTTCTAGTGGGTGTTGGAGAACGAGAAAAGGTTGTAGCCTTCTGTAGGTGGATGCTTGCATGTTGGTATGAGTCTGTGCTAGTACAAGATTGTAATATGTTTTCTTTATAATAAAATATAAATATAGAGACAACAATAGTGGTGGTTTTTTCCAACATTAGGTTTCCACGTAAAAATCTTGGTGTTCATGCGAGTTGATGTGTTTCTTATGTGTGATGGTTTATTTTTTTTTCTTACTGTAGATGGTTACTATTTAATTAATTCCTATTGAAGTAATGATACATTGGTTTAAGTTAAATAGGTGATGAATTAACTGAAAAGTAAGTTAACTGGATATACACTAGTTTTGTGCATAACAGTCACGTACATATGTATGTTTTTTCAGTAAAGTCATGTACAGAAGTATGAGTAAGAAAATAAAAGGTTTTAGTGGGTTTTAAATATTTATTCACACCCCCCCCCCACCCGACGCTCTCAATATTTTTCCCAACATTTGGTCTCAGCGTAAGTCCTTCAGAAGAAGCTTGATAACTTGAAGGAGATTTGTCAAGATGATGGAAACGAAGAATATTGATCAAAGAATGGATTCATAAAACTATGATAGTGATATATCATATGCATCAACAATTACAAATCCCAGTAAATATTCAATTTTGGAAGCACCCCTCTTTCTATTAATAAAAATTGAAGAATACGATAACAAATAATTATTAGGTATGGCCTTTTGTTCTAACTGTGGCCCATTTCCTTGTCTATGCAATAATGATAGTGATGATGACAGTGAAAAAAATCGAAGTCACATTCATGCGTAAAATTGAAAGTAAGCACTCTAAAGAGAAAACATATTAAAAAATGATGCCTGTAGAATCAGAAGATCAAGGCAAGTAAGAAAAAATAGACAATGTTAATGTTCCTATGCTAAGCAAAGATAAATATCAACAATGGAAAGAAAAGATGAAGTCTAATCTAATGAATATTGATGTTTAGTATCTAGTATTCAATGGACACACCAATATTCCTCCATCAAATGAGGAAGTTCAAATGAACAATAAGGTTTTGAGTGACGTCTTTTATAGCATACATGATTCAACATTAAACAAGGTTATGCATTATAAAATTGCAAAGAAAGTGTGGGATAATATACAAGAAATCCATGAAGAAATTCCAAAGGATGATTCCTCATTAGGGGAACTACCTTAGAAGAATTTTTTTTTTTTTTTTTTTTTTTTTTTTTTTTTTATCTTAGAACAAAACTTGATTTTTCTTTGAAAAAGATTGTTGTTCTTAAAGATAAGTTGTAGGAATATAATAACAACGATAATATTAAATCAGTAAATGCTGATATGGAATACAAATAATATTGTGAAGGTCTTGAAGTTGACATCGTCTCTCTAAGAGAAGATCTTGAAAAATCAGATAAGCAGAATGAAGAACTACTTCAATCTTTTGAAGAAGAAGAAAATGGGTTGAAAGATGAGATTCACAAATTAAAAGAGCAAGTGGAAGAAGTAAGAAGGGTTGAAGAAGGTATGAAGAAGAAATATCTTGAAAAGGAAACACAATATCAAAGAATGGAGGTTGAGTTAAATATTCTAAAAGGTAAATTAGAAGAGAAAGACAAACAAATGTGATTTCAATATAGTGCTAATATTTTGTATAATATTCTTAGTAGCCAAAGGTCTCCCGCCATCAAATCTGGTCTTGATTTTCATGAATTGTTAAAGATGAATCTAGTTCACAAGCTGATGCAAGGAATTTAAAGGGTAACAATGCAAAACCTCAGATGCACAACAAAGAGATAAGAAGTTAACCTAATCAACAACCAAGGAAAGTGAATATTCAAAGAAAATCATTTACTCACAACTATAGAAATGTTAATCGATTATCTCCTCTAAGTAATAATGCTGAATGTTTTATATGTCATAATTATGGACACATTGTAGCTAATTGAAAAAGTAGATTGTTTCAATCATAAGAAAATAATCACTTCGCGGAAAGATCATTAGATACTAGGTACTTAGGCTTCTTTAAGGGATATTGTTTTTCTTTCATTATACTTGATCACAAAACTATTGATTGCAAAAAAGCAATACGAAACAAAAATATTACAATGCCTCTACTCATATAAGATGTTATGCTTGTAACAAGTTTGTGAATGTAGCAAAAGAATGCAAGAAAAAATCTAAGGATCACCTTAGACAACATGGAAAGAAACTAAATAAGAATATTGATATTAGAGGACCTAAAAATGATCGATCCACCAGAATTTCTCATAATAAGCAGAAAGAAGAAGAATAATAAGGTGTAGTCTTTCTCTTTGATCATTTGAAGAAGAAGGTGAGCGGCACATAGATAACAGATGCTCTCATCAAATGATTGGAGATAAGAGTAAGATGGAGTCTCTCAAGAAAAACAAATATGGTAAGGTTATTCTTCGAAATAACGCTCCAACAAAAGTTTTGGGAAAGGGTCGATCCATAATTAATAATCATAGAGGAGTAGATGATACTTTATTCGTTGAAAGGCTAAAGCATAATATTCTAAGTGTAGGTAAAATGGAAGATAAAGGAAATATAATTGGTTTTACATCAACCAAGTGCAAGGTTATAGATGAAGAAACAAGCAAAGTCATAGAAAGAGAATATAGAAACCCAAAAAATTATATGTACTTGAAGAACTGAATTCTCACAGATATGAGGAGGATTAAGACTCAAAGTAAAAGACTATGGTTCCCATTGTAGTCCATTATTCTTAAACGAATACTTCTAACAATGAATGCAGAAGTGATGTGAGGTACATGACCTCATGAGAACAAAAGATGATTATCAGGCCCTCAGGATCAGTGATGTGTAATCTTAGGGGGAGTAATACATATGTTGTCTTGATCATGACTCCCATGTTTGTTTTCGATATTCATTTTTCTTACACTATTGACTATGCATTTGACGTAGTAATAGAAAACAGGTACAAACAGAACAGGCTCAATGGGAGTTAAAGTTGTGAATTTTTAGTATTCTAGTTTTTGTACGTGGATCTCATGAAAAAAATTTGCGTATATACGCAAATTTGGATTTGAGCAGTCGCGTATTTTTTTCTATGATGAATAAACAATGGGAAAGACTCGGGAAAAGGCTATGATATGCTTCAGAAAACTATTATTTTTCTTTATTTCTCTGATGATTGATGGTTATAGTCTGTTGATGCCATTTAGAAGTGGTTTTGGATTTTATAAGTTTTTGATGCCCTAATGTATAACTAATTGATGAAGATATTTTGATGTCCTTACTAACATATGATATGATATGATTAGATCTGATAGTGAAAGTTGGCAGAGGTTCAGGGAGAGAATTTTCTATGCTTCAAATAATGCATTGTTTGAATTATGTTTGCTTTAGAGTTCCTTGGTACATAATGATGTTTATCAATGGTCATGTTGCTTCTGTTGTTTAATTTTTTGAATGATGATGCATGAGTTTATAATTATGCTTGTTGTTTATCATATGTGGGATGAAAGATAACTCTCTAGTGATGATACATGTATGATATATTGGGTATTGTTATCGAGAGAACATGTAGAGCTTGCTATGATTATTTTATGATGATGCGTATGGTGCTTGCACAAGCTACATGTACATGATATGATGCAAATGGTTTTGTGAAGATATGGTTATTGATATTTTAGTGCTAGACATGGCATGTGTTCATTGATCCATGAAAATATATGTTTCTTTGATGAATATTGATTGAGACTGTTCCTACAAAGGGAAAGAGCAAGTTGACCTTTATAAGGTCAAGAGGATGAGTTGATAGCTCATCTCCATAGAAAAATCTTATGATGTTGATGTTGCATACTTGGTCACATGTTGATGATATTGGAGCTAAATTGTCTTATTTTGCATATTGATAATGAGTTATTGTTGCTGCTATCTATGGTGCAGATCCTACATAGTATATGATTCCTGATGAAGACTATGCTGGTCTTTTTACAAATTATGGAGGTCTTTCGTCTTGGTTATAAATGTCATATATGTCTCTCAATGTAAAGGTCATGTAAATACCAATGATGTAATAATTGTAATATTTAGTCATGCTTGAACTATTGGGGTCAAATTAATTATGAATGTAATACCATTTTGGGTGGTTGATGTAATAATGAAGTCAAATATGTAACCCCTCTATGATTGGGTGATCAATGTAAGCATGATTCATTTGTGATAGGAAAGGTCATGTATAATTGAGTCATAGAGTCACGTAATTCTTTGTATATCTTCTGAAAATTCAGCATGTGCTCAGGGGGAGCATGATCAGATTTAGATCGCTCAAGTCAATAAAGGCAGAGAAGCCTTAATTCAACATTGGTTAGCCCTTTTCCCTTGATGTCAAAGGGGGAGAAGCTTGGTGTTTGGAGAATGCTCGATATATATACAAATGTGTTTACGGGTCTCTATAGGTGGTGGTGATTAAACACCAAATTGGTTTCCATCAAGTCCAAAGGGGGAGATTATTGGAATTATGACTAATGTGTTTTCCTTGATGGCAACCTACTTGCTCGAGATGTGAATAGGATGTGTCTACATATGACTGAGAGTTTGGATAAAGCAATAGAAGTTCATACATAGAGGAATGTTGAAGAGGATTTTTTGATAGGTACACATGGGTGCTTTGAAGAAAAGTCGTGTACATACGTGGATATGAAGAAGAAAAGGCACGTATAGTTTCCGCACCATGGTATTCTAATACCAAGTGTCTTTACCATGATATTGACCCATAGTATTGAGCTCGGAAATAAATATTTGATCCCATCAAGGAATACCATCAATATTAGTGTGGTTTTGACATGTGGTATTAGATAAGGGCTAAGCTATATAAGGAGATTAAGATCAAAGTACTTCGGGTGTGGAAGTGATAAATATCTCATGAATATCTAGATCTGAAGAAAGTGTGCATGTAATGGGCTATTAATGAATTGTTTGATCTGAAACTAAGTATGCATCAAGAATTTTATGATCGATCAGATCCAATAGATCTAAAATGATTGTATTGATAATTGATTGATTTGATCTATAATATTTATGTCTGACATGTGTTTTATTATGTATGTAAAGTGATGGGTTTTTTGTTCTGAACGTTTGATGTGAAACAAAGATATAAGTTAATAGTTACAAATCTATATCTGGGTTTGATAACCTAAAAGGCACATACATACATGGGTTTAACGCTGGTAAGTCACGTATCAATTCAGATCTGTATGCAGGTTTGATTACTTAAAAACGTATATACATGCAGAAGTGTTTTGCCCAAATCGCGTATATAAGTTTGGGTTTTTTTGAATAAGATGTTTGAATAGTCTAATTAGTATTGCTATGTTTCCGATGCCTTTCATTTAAGCTTACTTGATGATCCAGGTTTAACAATGATGATCGAAGTTGAATTGTTTGATTGAAGAGTGATGATGATGTTAAATATATGTGATTGAAGATATGTGATGATTCTATGATTATTTCAAAATGATTCAGTGGTTCAGGGTGTAACGCAATGTTTGTTTTTACAATAATAGTGATTCAGTTTCAGGGTTCAATGTTTTGAGACTTGTATGCGAGTATTCTTCATGGAAAGCACATATATACACGGATATGCTTAAGAATAGTAGCATATATATTTTTGTATATGGTTGTTCAAGGTTTGCAGTAACTAAATCTGGTTGAAGTGATGAATAGTATGTGGATTTGTATTATGGTGAATGGATTTATGGTGATCTAACTACATTGGTTTTTTGATAATAAGTTGATTGACGTGGGTCTCAATCGGTTCAGTGATTGTTTGATTCAGGTGGGTCCACGATTTAGTGATTTGTTGTAGTGATTAGTTTCGGTTTTGATATTTTGTATTAGGCTTAAATGATGGTAGTCGGTCCATTCTGAAAATTTGATGAATTGTTGCCTACAAATTTGATGTTTTGGTTCAAGAGGATCAAGTATGGAAATTATGAAACGTGATCCATGAAGGTGTTGAGGGTTGGATCATTCAGTAAGGGAGTTGAAGCTTCCATCCAGTGGTAGCTGGAAAATCATATTAGAGGGTAGTATCTCCCTTCCGATGGGTGTCGATAAACAAGATTAGGGGGTTGGAGCTCCCGTCCAGTGGGTGTTGGGGAATGAGAGATGGCTGTAGCCTTTTGCAAGTGGGGTGGCAGCATGCTGGTATCGGTCTGTGCTAGTACAATATTGTAAGATGTTTTCTTTATAATAAAAGTTAAAGACAAAGATGACAACAATGGTGGTTTTTTCCCACGTTGGGTTTCCACCTAAAAATCTTGGTGTTCATGTGTGTTGATGTGTTTCTTATGTGTGATGGTTTATTCTGTTCTTACTACATATGGTTATTGTTTAATTAATGCCTATTGAGGTATCAATACACTTGTTTAAGTTAAACATAGGATGAATTAACTGAAAAGTATGTTAACTAGATATACGCTAGTTGTTTGCATAACAGTCATGTACGTAGCCAGGCTTATTTTAATAAAGTCGCATATAGAAACATGAGTAAGAAAAGAAAATGTTTTAGTGAGTTTTAAATATTGATTCATTCCCCCGTCTCAGTATTTTTCCAACACCCCATAGTTACATACTACCTCTTAACATGGAAATAATTAATCAGGCCACCCCAATTGTCTATTAATTACCATTTGTTGATAAAAGTTCCAATGATTCTCACATCAATAGATGTGTTCCACTAGGAAAGGTTCCCATAGTTATATAACTTTTGCACACAATAAAAATATGTTTCTTTTTGCATGTATCTTCATTAAGGTCTTTGCTTAATGACCAACTTTAGATAAGTTTTGGGTCAATCTTTCTTCTTCTATTTCTTATTTTTATCTACTCTAGGATAAAGACATTGTTATATTTCCCCCTTTTCTTACATATCTCTCTAAAGGCCTTATTTATGTTCTTTATAAAAGGTGTATAATATTTTCATTACAAAGTTATATCTCTCAGTCCTATATTCCAAAGTTACAGGAGTAATTCACATATGTAAATATGTTGTTGTAAGGTTTTAGACTTGGATTCCTCTCATGCCTCATTGTGATTGCCTTTTGGACAAGCTTGACTTGGTGTTCCACTATGGGAGACGGTCATACTTCCGCATTCAAAATCCTTACCAGTTGTGTGTGATGAAAACTTAACTAAACTAAGAATGGGGGTGAAACAGTTTAGTACATTCTTGGACATTAATTTGATTTTATTTAAACTCATTAACTAAGCCATTTAATGAGCATATTGACACATGATAACTAGCAGATTTAATATACAAACAACAAGTAATAAGTAAGCCAAAACATCACATCAAAAGATAATAGAAACACATATGGACACGATATATAAGTGCAAACCCATAAAGGGAGAAAACCATGATTTTTTTACTTTTGTGATGCAAAGGAAAAATCCTACTCCCTTATTACATCTGCTTTTTTGTAGGCTCCAACCTACAGGAGGCTACTACCTCAATTTTTCTGCAAGCAACAACATGCAAGGAAGCTACAACTCCCATTAGTTTTATGCAGGATGCAACCCATAGGAGGATCCTACCACTCCTACCACAATAGGCTCTAACCTATCATTTATTAAGCTACAACTTGAAAGGAGTCTACAATCCCCTAATACATAAATAAAGCAATGTATTGGTTACCTAGTCTATAAATCTACATACCTCCATCTTATTCTTTTTTTTCTCCTGCTCCTTAAATCCACTTCACATCATATCTTCTATGTGTCAAGTAATTAATGAAGAACACCTTAATCAACTCTCACCCATTCTCTAACTCTTTATTCATCTTCCCTTAAAAATCACATCTTTTATAAAGATATTTTACTCATCTTCCCTTCAAAATCACATATTTTATAAAGGTATTTTTCTGGATGTTTTCATTACACATAAGAATATGAAGTGAATAGGATTGAATCTTTTCCTTCCACTCATTTGTTTCTAAGCTCTTCATATTTTTAATATTAGAACATCAATAACTGCTCCACCATATATTATTTCAGCCATATATAATGATTAAGTACACCAATATAAAAGTAATGTCAAAAGAAACATTATAGAAATAACATATGATAATATAATTGAACATTCATTACTGGTGATCAATAACAACATTTCCATTAACGCGTCATGATAATTTCTTCAACATATTTTCCTTTGCCTTGGAATTATATCACAATATCTTCATGTCATTGTCTCAATATCCTTGGCTTTGCTATCATGGAGTCTTTCCTTGCCTTTTTTTTCATGGATTCATTCCTTTCCCTTGCATCACAACATCTCACTCATTATAAGAATACAAAAATCAACTCATCAAACATAAGACAACATCACCATCTCATCAACATACCCAAACATCACAAGCATAAAAAAGATAACATGCGATGTCTTTGTTCTGTTGTTTTTTCTCCTTTGTTTTTTCTCTACCCAAGATGCTCATGTATTTGTTGTTGTCTTTTTCCTTCTCTTCCTTGTTTCAACTCCTTCACCATCACATCTTCATCTTCTTTTCCTACTTCTTTTCCTTGCTCCTCCTTTTCCATCTCATCTTTTACTACTCTTTTTCTTCTTCTTTTCTTTGATCATAACCATAAATGCTTGCTAATGCTCCTTTTTCGTCAATGACAACAATTCCATCAATCCCTCCTTTGGCATTGATGACAAAATGTTGATACTACCTCTTTTGTCATGAAAAGGATTTCTCCTTGTTGCTTCTAACCTCTTCTCACCTCCCCCTTTGAAGTCAATGGCAAGGGGGTAAGAATATTTTTCCCACAATGGTGTTCATGCAGGTGCCAAATTTTCTTAATAAATACTTTGGCAAAACTTTTCCAATAAAATTTGAATAGTCACTTTAAATGCATGTACATTTTAGAGACTAAATGTTCCATACTGTGTTTTTTTTTTTTTTTAGGTAGAAAAAACACAGGCTGGAGACTAGTTTTCCCATCCTGTGGTTGTTCCATAGCAATAATCTAATGTTGACGTCCATATTCAAGTGATTTCTTCACTTCATATGTTTTCATATAGTAGAATATGCCAAGAGTCACAATGGCTAAGGTTAGTGTTGCTCCTCCTGCAAAAAAACGGGGGTTCACACCATAACAATAATTATACATGTTTCTCATGCTTGTGTAATGTTGGTCATTAACAACCACCACATGTGCAACAAAGACAACTAGCTGAAATGCTTACAAAAAATTAGGCCACCAAGATAACCAACGCTGAAATTATTCCCAATTGCATACCACGACTTTTGGGATATATGCATGTTCCAAGAATCAAGTCTGCAATGCATCTTAAAATGGCACAATGAATTACAACTGTAGCCCACCTACTTTCAATGCACAACATTAACAGAAGGCCCAAAAAAAAAACCTTCTTGTAAGAGAAAAATTGTTTGATTGAATATTATAGTTGCATCCTTTGCATATTAGTATTTGAAATTCCAGCATGAAGCACTACAGTTATCTCCAATACATTGAGTAAATTAATTGTCTTCTATCATGTGAACCAGCATAACTATTCCCCCTTCACATCCACCTTCTTCTTTAATCACATTAAATATTTTCGCAAAGGCACCCTCATGGCCAAGCACATTGTGAAAATATGTCATCCAAGAAAAAATGGCACTATAGTGTTGAAATCAATGGTTAATAAAACATATAGCAAGTATAAAAGGACATGTATTTGTTTTTTCAAGCCTTGTTATAGTACTCCATTTGAATTGATATCTCCAACCAAGAGGCATTAACATCCTTAGAATTATCAATGAGTTCTGCAAGGGCACAAAAAATCCATTGTGCATGGTTGTGACTCAATGTCTCTAAGTATTCAAGGTGTGTTTGAGAAAACTTGTGCCTAACCACATTTGTATCTGAATTTTCTTGTTTGACTTCCCTTGTTTGGAATTTGTGTAGAGCTCCTTGTTTGGTTTGATGTGAATCATTCTCAGGCAGAGGTGGAGTGTTGTTTTCCACTTGAGGTGAAGTGTTGTTTTATACTTGAGGTGAACCACTCTTAATACACCTGTTGACATTTTCAGTTGCCCTATCCAAAGGAATCATGTGTTTATATGCAGTTGAAAAATTAGTGTATGTTCCACCTTGTTGATGGTTATTAGAAATCCCCTCAGTTTCATTTCCCTTTACCAGATTTGTGAGTAATGTTTGAAAATTTTGTGGTTGTGAGTACGTATCATGTACAAACATATTATACCAACACCAACATGATAAAAATTCTAGATGGTGATGTTATATGAAATTTGTACCATCAACAACCTTGTCCCTTTTGTGGAGGTAACCAAGAAATGTCTCAAATTCTAATGATTGTTGGCGGTTTTGGCCAGTTGCATGAAAATAAACTTAAGGAAATTTTGACAGTGGAAGAATTTCCACTAGATTCATATCCTTAACATGCAAGGGTAGAGGTATCTTCACTGGAGAATTGGGGATGAAACTTCGCTAATTAGTTTCTCGGCTTTGTACATCATAATAAAGGAAGTCAAGTGCTCATTTGCTTCTTCGAAGACCTTATTTAAATTGATCATCTTGATTATTATGCTCAATTAAGAAAACTTTGTTTTTGAGACTTGTATTCAATGTTCCTCCAACGCAATTTTATTACCATGACTAATATAAATTTGTGAGATGGAACTCTCTAGAGAATTGACAATGAACTTTGCAAACCCACATGATTGATGGAAGGATTTTGGTTCCATGAAGATATTCTTTTGGCATGTAATAACCTGTCCATTTTCATGTCTAATATATGTTTTGAGTTATTACGCACTCCAACATGTAATATCCCTAAATTGAATATGAATTATAAAACATGTTCACCTAAACTATGGGAGGAATCACTAACATTATGAGTCTTAATGTGATGGATATAAAACTCTTTTTTGGCAGTTTGATATTTTGGGGTTTATTCTAACCCACACTTGTAGAGTGTGTCTCCACTAAATATCAATGAATCTAGAATAGTGGTTTTGTATACTATTATTTTTGTAAAGCTTCCATTTCAAAATTTCATGTTCCTCTATTAAACAAAACTGAAATCGAGTCTTGGTAGCACCATCACATGGATAATATGATACATCAATTCGTTTTCACGTTGTAGATTTCCAAGAGACAAAAACAACTCGAATAATATGAACAACTAGCTCCCTCATGTGAAAACAATTGAGATCTCATCATCTCTAAATAAAGTCTTTGTGCATCTCTATCGTGGTATCATTACTGTCGAAAGTTCATTTGTAATATTAAATGTTACAGTGATATTTCTTCCATTGAAATGATATGCCACCCAATGAAACTTTCCATTAGAATATATAACCTTTCAGTGAGGCTAAATATGTCTAGGGATGATCATGGAAACCTGAGTCCATGCACTAGATCATTCAGCCTTCATATTAAATATTCCTTGGATACCAACTATGCATATGCCAATTCATGTGTATTATGATGCTCCAAATATATCAACACTCCTCCAATCAAGGAAAATGCATTAATGTTTCTTCCATGTAAATAATTAACACAAAGAATAGTTTGGACATGCTGCCAATCTAGATATCCCTTCAGTGTTGGACTATATCAAGGCTAATAATGCATTAACATAGCACTAGAAAATTAACTTCCATATATTTTTCCAAGAATATAATTAACATTGATCACTCTCCAATTTGTAACGCTCTTCATCCTGCCTTGTTAGCTGACTCAAATTTCAAACTGTGGCAATAATTCCATTCCATAATGCAAGCAACATTTAGAATTAATGCATGTGTTCCATCATCTTCTTTTCACGAATTCTGGTAGTTTCAACCAAAACGATTAGAAAATAATGCATGTGTTTCACTGTTATTATGACATTTTATTTTCCTTCAAATTGTGTAACGTATGCTGCCTTCCTTGCTCAATTTTACAACTAACACTTGACTGTAGTTGCTAGACTATATTGTAACATTCCAGTTTGCACTAACATTTCATCCTAATGACTTATTCCAGTTACACTTCCACAACAACACATGAAATCTATGCATGTTCTCATACACCAGTTGGAAATTTCACCTCTGTTCTTGCTATTGTTCCTGCATTTCTCACATTTTGTTGTTATATTGCTAGCACTGACTTTGTCTTCTCTGAGACATGATAATTTTTTTTAATAGCTCTAATAATTTATACAGCAACACTACTTTTATTAACTATACCAATTCTCTTTCCCAAATATACGACCTTAGCAACACTCATCGAGGCTTGATGAGTCTTATCAAAAGATATTTTTTTTCATTTTTTCCTCAACACATCCTCTTCAAAAACATACCCCTTGGATAGCATTGAAGTAACTACTTCCTGGTTGTGGCTACTACTCCTCTAATTTACTATTCACACTCTTTGATCTATTATGGTTGCTTTGCTCAATAGAGAAGTAGTTCCCACAACATAGAGCTCCTAGAAAGTGACAAAAATAACATGATCCTCCTCTCCAATTCTCTCCATTTCAACACTTTCATCCATTCCAAAGTGGGAAAAGAAATCTATGATAATCCTTTTCATTTCATTTGGAGATAAATTCATCACATGCACAATGTAATTCTGTATGACCTTAATGTGAGGCATTTCTTCCCCTAAAATTCTATTTCTCACCCTTTATGCAATGCCATGTGTAACAAGCTTACAACGCTCAAGTATTTATTTATTTTTGTTGATTTGTTTGATTATGTTATAGAGGATTACTGTAAAACCATAATCTTTGTCTCCATTCTATTCTTTTTCTCTGCATATTTTGACTATACACAATTTTTTGTATTATTTTTCTATACAAAACTTGTCTTTCATAGTTTCTTTAAATGGCGTTGTGTTTCCAAATATGATTTTATGGCAGGAATGCAAATTTGGGCTTCCT
This sequence comes from Pinus taeda, assembly GCA_000404065.3. Lineage (NCBI taxonomy): Eukaryota > Viridiplantae > Streptophyta > Pinopsida > Pinales > Pinaceae > Pinus > Pinus taeda. The sequence goes on from APFE031121700.1 coordinate 156,981, forward strand.
TTAATCAGTCATTTCTTTTATAAAAAATAATAAGCACTCTTTGTTTTTCTTTCATTTTTGATATAAGGAGTTAGGATTGCCAATTGTACACTCTTAGGTCCTCAAGTTCTTTAACTACATAGTTTGAGCATTATCTGATATCTTTTCAAAATCATCTATATAAAAAATGCCTCTTTCATACTTCTTGAGTTTAGTCTCCTCATATTTGTTATTTTCCCAATGCATTTTTGAGTGTGCTCTCCCCCTGAAGTAGTGCTACTCGTAGTTAGAACATGTTCTTCATTGCTTCCATAAGTAGCTCCCCATGAGACCAAGCTAACTTCAATGAATGAAGTCATAGGATACTCTTTTTCTTTTTCCTTCCTCTTCCACACTTAAGTAGATTTTCTATTGTTATGTTCATTTTCTTCATTTTTTTAGTTTGCTTGGAAATGCTTCCATATTCTATCTACAACCCTTTATAGTACATGGTAGCTTACAATATTTGGATTTGTGGCTAAGGTTTCTACATAAATGGCATCTTATATGAATAAGAAAGGTCGGAAAAGGGTTTTATCTTCTTCAGTGATTTCCACATCTCTTGTCATACATTTTGAATTCAATAGATTTGTGTCCAAATCCATTTCACAAATAACAGTAACCATAAAAATGATTTGTGTACTCGGTAGATGGTTATCCTTTTTATTTTCTTGCTTGACAAAGCCTTCTTGTTTGTTGCATCTATTGCTAATTAGTCTTGGGTTTCTTGTTTTCACGTACTACTGCTACATTTCCAAGTTCATTACAAGAAAAATAGTTGATATCTTTCATGAGAGAAAAAAATCTACATTGGGATATTCCAAATTTGCTTCTTTCCTCTAGAGAAGGAAATGGCCTTCTTGCAAACAATATTCTTTGATTCATTCCTTCCATTTTGATTTTGTTTCTTACCTTTGTCCCTTCTCCTACATGTCTTTTCAAGGTTGTTATGTCCTATCTAATGATTGATTTTTATGAGTTATTCATCAAGATATTCTCTTCTTCTAGATGTTTACATTGTTTATTCTTTTCATATCTTTCACTTCTAGTTGAGACAATCTCAACCTCTAATATTTCATTATACATCTCTTTTTATTTTAGTTGATTATTCATCATCTCTTATATTCTCCTTGCCTCCTCAAGATGTGTCTTTAGACTAACAATTTCTTCCTTGTATTTATGTTCCCTTTCATCACATATTTGCAATAGTTTCTTATAGTCTCTACTTTCATTCTTCAATATTTCTATTTCAGCCAAGGCTATGTCAACATTGGTTTTTTCTTTAGCTAACTTTTCTTCATGATAATTAGGAATAGGTCATTTGATTTAACATTTTCTTTTTGACTTGACTTTTTCTTCCTACTATTTTCTTCCCCTTTTGGACTACTAGTGTCTCCTTCTTACATGAAATGCAATCTATCCCATATTTTGTTTGCAGAATTAAGTCTATTATTGTATGAAGAATGTTATTATGAATATTTTTACACATAACACATTTTTCCTTAGCATTCTATTGTTGTTCTTGCATAGAGGGAGAGTCTTTATATTATCCATTACATACTAGTTTCCATACACCGTCCATAAGTTATCAGTTCATATTTTACCTTATCTCTCCATTAATGAAAGTTTGTTACACTAGAAAAAGGTACACTTTGATAGCCCATGACTCAACCAAACCTACCTTCAATATATTAGGCTTATACAAAAGGAACTTGACTCTTATACCAATTTATGAAAACATGACTAAACTGAGAGTGGGGGTGAATCAATTTAGTACATTCATGGACATTAATCTGATTTTCTTTAAAATCATTAACTACAACATTAAATGAGCTTATTGACACATAATAACCAATAGTTTAATGTGCAAAAAACAAGTCATAAGTAAGCCAAAACATCATATCAACACATAATAACAACATATACGGACACCAAATTTAAGTGAAAACCCATAAAGAGAGAAAAACATGATTTTTTTATTGTTGTGATGCAAAGGTAAGCTCCTACTCCCTCACTACATTTACTTTTCTATAGGCTCCAACCTACATGAGGCTACTACCTCAAATTTTCTGGAAGCTTCAACATGCAATGAATCTCTAACTCCCGTTAGTTTTCTACCTGTTGCAACCCACATGATCCTACCTGACCAAGCTCCAACCTACCATTTATCAATATGCAACTTGAAAGGAGACTACAATCCCCTGATACATAAATAAAGAAATGTGCTAGTTACCTGGTCTATAAATATGCATACCTCCATCTTCTTCCTTGTTTCTCTTGCTCCTTAAATCTTCTTCACATAATCTCTTCTATTTGCTAGGTAATTAATGATGAACAACTCAATCAAATCTCAGCCATTCTCTAACTCTCTAACTTCTCTTCCCTTCAGAATCATATCTTTTATAAATATATTTTGTTGGTTGTTTGTATTACACATAAGAATATTGAGTGAACATGGTTGACTCTTTTCCTTCCACTTAGTCATTTCCAAGATCTTCATATTTTTAATATTAGAACATAAATAAGTTATCCACCAAGTATTATTTCAGCCATATATAACGATTAGGTACACCAATATCAAAATAAAGCCAAAAGAAACATTATAGAAATAACATATGATTATACAATTGAGCATTCATTCCTCATGATCAATAACAACATTCTCCATTAATGCATCACAATAATCTCTACAACATGTTTGCTTTTTCCTTGGACTTGTATCACCATATCTTCATTTCATTGTCTCAATAACCTTGCCTTTGCTTTCATGGAGTCTTTCCTTTTCCTTGCATAAAAACATCTCACTCATCATATGCATATAAAAATCATCTCATCAAACATAATAAAACTTCTCCAACTCATCAACATACCCAAGCATAACAAAAATAACATGCCATGTCACTGTTATGTTATTGTTTATGTGCCCAAGCTACTCTTGTCTTTATTTCTCTATTTCTCTTCTTTGCATTTATTTTGAACCTTTTTGATCACATCTTCATCTTCTTTATCTACTTCTTTTCTTTGCTCATCCTTTTCCATCTCATCTTTTGCTACTCTTTTGTTGCTTCTTTGCCTTGAGCAAAACCATATATGCGTGTTGTTGCTTCTTTTCCATAAATTCCAACAATGCCATCAGACTGAAAAATATGGTGTTGATTATTCTAAAATACATAAATGATGATTATGATTGAGTAGTATGTTATGGTAACTACCCTACCTGCTATGAAACCATCTCACGAAAATATAGAAAAGAAAGATCAATGCCTTAGAAATTAGCCTCTTCGAGGGAGAAACCTCCTTTACATTACACAAATGAACAATTCTTGGATGATACAAATGAAAATACATCCTTTTTATATATAGGTTTCTAAGGGGTCATAATATAATCAGAGATGACATAACAATAATAATGTAAGGGCACAAATAACAATAGTGGGCTTCTATGGGGCACAACAATAACAATATGGGGACTACATGAGCACAACAATATAATAATGGGGTTGCACTAATAATAATAATGGGTTACACTAGTAGTATAGGGACCTAACATGCCCCTCTCCTTCAAAAAGTGTTGTCCTCAATGCTTTAGTAGTTCTGGATGCTTATGTATAAAATTCTCATCCTCCCATGTGGAATCTTCAGTGGGTATGTTCTTCCACTTGATGAGATATTGTGAAATTGATCGGTTTTTTAGATGTTGGGTTCTTGTTTCTGTGACTGGGTAAGTTCTTCCACTTGATGAGATACTTTGAAATTGATCGGTTTTTTAGATGTTGGGTTCTTGTTTCTGTGACTGCTTCGGGTTCTAATATGATTTTTCCTTCCTCAGCAAGTTTCAACAATATTGTTTGAACTAGGAGTTTCTCACCTATAACCTTCTTTAGCATGAAACATGGAAAACTAGGGGCACTCGGGAAGATGTAGGAAGCTCCAATTTGTATGCCATAGTACCAATATTTTGCAGCACCTTGTAAGGACCATAGTAATTGATGATAAGTTATTATCATTCTTAGCTTGCTTGAGGGAAATTTGTCTGTATGGTCGTATTCATAAAAATATCCAATCACCTACATCAAAACTTCTTTCACTGCGATGTTCATATGCCTATCATTTCATTCGATTCTACACCAAAGTGGGTTTATCACTTAAAAGTTGGAGAACTTGTTGTTGGTGCACGATGTGATATTTCACTACTTCAAAATTTTCCTTCTTGATATGTTCTTCTATCTTGATAGTTTGAGGAGTGGTAATTATTGCAAATGCATTACAAGATATGGTCGGATCCATTTCTTGATTCTCAATGTGATATTTGACTTCTTGAACTTTTTTATTCTTGATATGTCCTTCTATCCTGAGAGTTTGAGGAGTGGTAATTCTTGCCAATTCTTTACAAGATATGGCTGGATTCATTTCTTCTTTCTTCGGGGTTGGTTCCAGGTGTATATCCTCTTCTTTTGATGTTTCTTGATCATTTTATTCCTCCTCTTCACAATCTATGTAAAATAATTTTTACTTAGCACACTTATGACCTTTAGTGTATTTTCTATCACAAATGTAACAAATCCCTTTTTTTCTTTTTCTTCCAATTGTTATGGTGTAAGCCTTGTAAGTTGTGGAAGGTTAGGAGAAAAAACACTTCCATATTTATAGTTGTGAGTGGTAGGATTCCTTGTTTCCATAATTTCGATTTCAATTTTTCTTGTGAACCTGGATACCTTCTATAATGAATCAGGTTCCCAAAGGTGAGCCTCATTTTGGATGTTATCTGTTAAAGTCCCTATGACGACAACAATAATTTTCTTGTCTGGAATATCATTTACCCTTATATTCAATTTTTGGAAGTCCTCAATGTGCTATGCCATTGAACCCTTTTGTTTGAGATTTATCAATTGGCTAAATAAGGTGTTTCTCTTTGTATCCTCATAATGTGTTATCATTTCCTCCATGACAATTGACCAAATGATAAGTGGTTTATGAGAATAAATCCCTTTATACCATAAAAATTGATTCGATTCTAAATATAAAGTTGAAATATGTACCTTTTGTAATAGTTGTACATCTTGTACATCAAAATATTGCTCCATATGTAGTATCCCATTTGCCCGATCCTTGCCATCAAACATCCTCATATCACCTTTTCTTGATTTTAGGAACTCTATCTTGAAAGTACTGTAACTCTGTAACTTTGGATCTACAAGTTCTGAAATTGTGAAATATGGTATCCCTCTTAGTCCTCTTTCCAACGCCACCAGTCTAATTGAAATTGGATTCTCCAGGAAAGCATTATGCCCAATCTCCCAAGATGACCTCATTATACACTTTTTCACTAGACCAAACTTGTACGAAGTGCCATGTGTCATTGTTTCAACTTTCGGATCTGAAAAAGTGACATAGAAAACTACAACCCATTCTCTTTTTTCAACTTCTTATAAAATTTCAATTTGATGCTAAGAAAGAAATTTATGACACTTTTCCCTAGGTGACACGTTTGAGATATAATTCGGGATCCTCCAAAACCCTTAACTTCCACAGAGCATATCTTCGAAAATATAGCGACACAATATCTGAATTTTTGACTCTCCATTTAAAATGACTTCAGCTCAAATGGATTTTTTTTATCTTCGAAAACGTGGCAAAAAACATGTTATAGAGAAAATTCCACGATGACCTGTTTGGAGCAGCGAGGCCATAGAATTCGAAGCTCTGACACCAAATGTTATGAAACCATCTCAGAAAAAGATAGAAAAGAAATACCAACGCCTCAGAATTCAGCCTCTTCGAGGGGGCAACCTCCTTTACATTACACAAATGAAAAAATTTTGGATGATACAAATGATAAGATCTCCTTTCTATATATAGGAGTCTAAGGGGCCATAATATAGTCAAAGCTAACATAACAAGAATAATGTAAGGGCACAACAATAACAATAGTGGGCTTCTATGGGGCATAATAATAACAATATGGGGATTAAATGGGCACAACAATATAATAAGTGGGTTTCACTAATAATAAGGGGTTACACTAGTAGTATAGGGACCTAACACTACTTTTTCCTTCACCACTTTGGATTCATTGTTGTTTCTCTATGGTCGAGAGATGAGATTTGCAACCTCATCTGATTTTGGATAGAGAATAATTATTTTTACTTGGTTCTAGAGTGGATGGTCATCAATATTTTTATCATTCTACTTAACTCCACTATTCAGGATTAATAGAAAACCAATAAAGGCTTTTCTGGGTTCCTGGATTGATTCCACTTGGTAAAGTTTTTGTTTTCTTGTTTCTTCTTGGACTAACATAATATTTTAAACTTATTCACAGTGTTCTCAAGAGCTTTCCACTTACTAATGGATGTTATATTGGGTTGTAGATTACACCCTATATCTTCATCTGAGCGTTTGTTCATTTCACCTTGATTTTGCATTGGCTCATCCAACTCTATCTTCTATAAGAATTCCTTGGCATATATTTCATTGTAAGGTTGAGTTGTTCAAAACCATAATCCTACATATAATGACACATTTCATTTTTGCTTATTAATTAGACTCATAATTAATGTTTATTACCTCCCATGAGAGGGTGTTGTCCCATGTCTTTTCTCTTCTTAATAAAGATAATTATGGAGCTAACTACTACGAAATTATGATTTAACTTCCCTAATATCATATTCCTCCAATTCGGTTTTAAACATCTAATTATGGGTTCACTCTTTTATTCATATGTTATTTACATTGCAATGGGGTTGACATGGGAATTCTTTTTATGGAGATATATCTTCAGTTTCTCCTTCTTTTAACCATGACCATACTAGGTGGTCATTAGCCTTAACATTTTTACAAATTATCAATGTTGTTAAAGGCTTTGACTTGCTATGTTGACATCAAGAAAATTTGGGTTCTAGGGTTTCAATGGAGGGCCCTTATCTAGCCATAATCGTCTTTGGGTTATGTTCTTATTGTAGATTCTATGATATTTATCTAGAGAAAATGTTGATTCACTATAGACATGCTATTTATAATAATTTAAATTTATAGTATTAAGGATTTCCCTCCCTTTGATAATTTCCATATTTCTATGTTTGTATTTTGATATATGGCCGAAACCATTCCGGCCGAAAATACACTTCATCTATTTTCATTTCCAAGATAAGAGAATTTTTTTTTCTCAAGATTTTCCTATGCATGTCATTCACATCAATGTACTCCTACAAGGCTTAATAGACTGACACATTCCTACATAAGAGACATAATGAGTCATTCGAGAATTTCCTACCAACTTACTCATACTCAGAACTAAAAAGAAAGAACACTTATCATAAATTCATTTCTAGGTAATCATATATATTTATCTAAGGTTTACTAAAAACAAATTAAAGGCTTCCATGTTCCTCCCAAACATCAAACAACATTCTCAGTTAATTCCCATCAACCTCCAATTCTCCTTGACAGGAAAACAACAAGGGAATCCTTTTCAAAATCCACCTCTTTAACTACTTTAGCAGTGTCCTACTAGTTTCTAGGGCTAGAACTAGCATTTCTCTCTCACTATTCTTCTTTTTAAAAATAAACTTCCTCTATCTCCCATAGTTTTTTTGTGTAGGTTCCACCTCATGAAATTTATCTCTAGTTATGTATTCTTCTTGGTGGTCTCTCTTTACCTTCATATGAACTCAATGGTAGAAAGGATGATTTTTTCCTTTTTTCTACTCCTAACCCTTCTTAGGCATAATTGGTTCCAAATATTTACTTGGTAGTAAGGAGCCAAATATCACATGATATGATTTAATATATTTTTAGGAATATTATAACACCAAAACAAATTCCTTATTTTATTATTTTAAAATAAATATTTTCATCAACACCTCATGTCATTTGTCCATTTTGACTTTTGAGCAATATAATTAATATAAAGCCATAACATAACTTTTCCATGGGTATTACACTAGCAATAAAAACCCTCAACATATATTCACAATTAGGAAATATTTAGAATCATTTATGGTATAAGAAAGGCAAAAGTAAATAGGAAAAGGGAAAATCCTCCATTTTTGCAAAGGTGAGATGACCCATTTTGGCTAATTTGGCCACAAAAGGTAACATGACTAGAGACAAATGTCATGGGCTGAATAAGTTTTAGAAAGAAGATTTTGTGAGATAAATTCCATATGAATTTAAAGAAACAAGGTACCCATAGGAGATAAAGATTGTACTTATACCCAAAATTAGTAATACACTAATCATGCTTGAGAAGGTGTACAATTGTGGAAGATTGTTGATTAGTTTCTTGGCAGGAGAGGAACCTAGAGCTTAGGGGAAACTATTGAGACTATATTTCATAGGTTGGGAGCAATGTGGTAGCTTCTATTGTATTTATAAAAAATTTAGATAAGAATTTGATTTTTTTGTGATTTTTTTTTAAGTATGTGAAGTCCCAAGGTCAATTTCTGATTGAAGTGGGAATAGAGAAATATTTAGTTTATTATGTTAGAATGGGTATTATTAAAGTTGTTGCAAGATAACATGTTAGATATAATTTGTTTAGGATTGTTGGCTTATGTGGAGAATATATATATGTGTGTGTGTGTGTATTCAACAAGGTAGGAAGAATAGAGAAATGATACATAACGTGTTAGATCTAATTTTTCTAGGATTGTTGGCTTCTATGGAGAATATATATGTGTGTGTGTGTGTGTGTGTGTATGTCTTCAATAAGGTAGGAAGACTAGAGAAATGATACATAGGAGACCTGAAGCTTTTCCCTAAAATTTTGGACCCTAGATATATTTTTGTTGTAGAAATACGAGTAAGGGAACCTAGAACCAACAACCCAAGAGTGATTCAATACTTTAACATAAAAACTAATGAAACAAATAGGTTTGGATATATTGGATTTTAACCCATAATGTATATATGTGTTTATATCCATACAGGTCGACACATATTTCTAGAATTCTTAGAAGTATATACCGAGATTTTTAAATGTTGGAGAAAATAATTTAAAAATGGAGTAAGCAGAAAGGCTTGAGACAATGTTATCATGCATATAGTCTAGTTGCAAGAAAAGAATTCCTCACTAAGCTATGAGTGCATGTAGTCCTTTCTCATATTCATAGTGGATGTGTGGGAATTGTAAGCAAAAAGCCAATAGTAGTAGTTTGGTTACCCTAGCCCATAGACCACTTATAGTACAAATTATCAATGTAATATTTCTATAGTTATAAAGCTCATAGTTATGGGACTTTATGTTAAATAACATTGAGAAGGTTGCATATCAAAATTTGTATATATACAAAGAGAAACCTAGAAGAAATAGAATTTGTATAAATATAACTCCCAAGTATGAATGATGAAAATATAAAGCCTTCATGGTAAAACAATGAACAGAGGAACTAAATATATTATAAAAATTCAATTGTTCAAAGTTACCAAGTATACAAAGCCCCTAGGGGTGCGACTTGTTGGCCAGTGAATGTACTATTAAGGTGTTTGTGTTGTTGTGTAGGTCACAAGTTCAAACCTCATCTTACCCATGTGTTGTGCTTGGGGGTGGTGCAACTACACCTAGAGGTTATAGTTGCAGCCATTAGGGATCAATCCCATGTCATGTGTGTTGGAAATAATACTGAGAGGGGGGGTGAATCAGTGCTATCAAATTCTTGTCAATATGTCTTCCTGATTTATACTTAATTTAATCTTCAGATATTGATCATTAACTCGTATGTCAGTACCATATAATAATGAGCATGAAACAAGAAAAACAGATAGTCACACCAACGAACACCGGATATAAGGTGGAAACCCAATGTGGGTGAAAACCACCTGCTGCAATATGTCTCTATCTTCTTTTAATTAGAAACTTCTTTT
>APFE031121700.1:166885-181337 GCA_000404065.3 Pinus taeda
TCTTCTTTTAATTAGAAACTTCTTTTACAATGATTTTGTACTGGTGCAGTCCTTTACCAGTACGCAGGCTGCAACCTGTAGAGAGCTACAACTCTCTCTTTTTCTAGTCTCTCCTGGAAGGGGGCTACAACCCCCTTAGCTCTTTTACTCCTTTGAGGACCACATTTCATTAATTTTCAAACTGGATCCATGGACATCAAATAGTCATCAAGTACATGCAAATCACCCAATCTCCTTATACAATCAACCAGTGAATCACCCAACACTTTAGAAAGCTGTAAACAGAAAGGTAATACCAGAAATCTAAACCCAAAATTTTGCTACAATAGATAAAAGATAGTCAACAAAAGTTTCAAGATAAGACCGCTACTTCACCAAGAGGGGCCTACGAATATCCGCAGCTCTTCTGAGTCTAAACTGCACAGATCCGCATTGGTGGTTCTTCTGCTCTGCGTACTTCTTCTCAGGTCCACACCCTCACTGACTAACAGACAGCATACCTCCACACTATGCCTTTTCTCGTACTACGTACCTCACACTTCTCCTTTTCCAGCGCTGCGTTCGGCCCACACTTCGCTTTCTCCTGTGCTGCATACCTCGCATTGAGCCTTTTTCTGTGCTTCGTTCCTCCGCACTGCTCCTTTTGTTGAGCTGTGTACCCCCGCACTGCACCTTCAGATCGCCTGCAGACTTCTGATTAGGGCCATAATAACAGTCCTCCAATGTGCCATAGTCAGTCAGATCCATAGATCTATGCATGCGCCCGAGAGACTTATCAATAGATTTTCCTTATGTTTTCTCCTTGAATTAGATCTAGCTTTAAAAACCAATCACCCAAAATTTCAGATCTTAAGATATTCAAATTTCACAAGTGTGTGGCCAAGAGATCTCCTTTCCTTTTTATAGGAAAGCCTTTCTCAATACCATGGTCCAAAACCATAATAACACAATACCATGAACCCAATACTTGGGATCAATACTTTTGGATGCAATACCATGGACCAAAACCATTTGATCGAAAACTGTTGGACCAATACCATGAACCATTCATGAAGATTCCCACGTACATGCACTTTTATGCATTAGAGAGCATGAAACTGGGCTCTGCACCTTATGAATGTATCACTTGCGAGCATGTATGCACTCCTTGGTCGGAGTACCTGCGGGTCCGCAACTTCTTCTAGGATTACCTACGGGTATCTCAATTTCCATGATTTTGAGTGCCTGAACTGAGATCTGCCACAATAGTGAGCTGCCATCAAGTACAACACCTGTACCATAAAGCCAAACCAGAATCATAATGCCAACAATCTCCCCCTTTAGACTTGATGGCAACCTCAAGATCCTCAATGCCATTCTCCCCTTTTGACATCAAGGGCAAAGGGTTATGCTCCCCTTGAGAACATGCTTAAGTCTTTGCTTTGCTGATAATGCTCCCCCTGACCAGATCCATAATCCACCATAGTCCACCATAAATTTCTTTAATAAGAACCATAATCTACCATGACCATGAAAGAGATAGAGACATATTGCAGCCATGTTCAGATCAACATCCATGTTCTCCTTCTGTGCTACCATAATGCCAACAATGCATTATATGTGCTCCCCGTGAACCTGTGCCACCAATTCATAAACCAGCAAATGTACGCGTATACCACATATAGACCTCGCGTACAACCAACATATGAAATTCAACAACAAGATGATGCATCAAATACCCCCAGCTTTTGCCTGAGGTATTTAAAAGTCTCCCTGGGCAATGGTTTGGTGAGAATATCAGCAACTTGTTCCTTATAAGGAACATACTCCAACTTGACCTTTTGTTCAATCACTTGTTCCCTGAGAAAGTCATACTTGATCGGTATGTGCTTGGTCTTTGAATGCATGACTAGGTTCTTTGAAATGTTGATTGCACTTGTATTATCACATAAGATGGAGATAGGTGGTGTACAAGTGATTTGAAAGTCCTACAAGGTCTGCATCATCCAAAGGAGTTGAGTGCAACAAGATGCAGCAGCTACATATTCCGCTTCAGCTGTAGATAAAGCAATCGAACTCTGTTTCTTGCTGAACCATGATACTAATCTGGAACCCATAAAGAATGCACCACCACTTGTGCTCTTTCTGTCATCCATGCTTCCATCCCAATCTGCATCTGTATAAGCATGAAGAGTGAGATCTGTATCTCTAGCATACCATAAGCCATAGTTTTGAGTTCCTTGAAGATACTTGAAAATTCTCTTTACTGCATGAAGATGAGTTTCCTTAGGATTTGCCTGAAATCTTCCAACTATTCCCATTGCATGCATGATGTATGGTCATGTACCTGTCAAATAAAGTAGACTTCCAATCATGGATCTATAGGTTGGCTGATGCACTGCTGCTGATTCATCATTTGCACTGAGACTGCATCCTGTAACCATAGGAGTACATACTGGTTTTGAATGCCATACTTCTTCAGAATCTGCTTGAGGTACTTGGTTTGAGACAAGAAGATACCGCCTTCATTTTGTTGGATTTGCAATCCAAGAAGTATGTCAGTTCTCCAAGCAAAGACATTTCGAATTCTTTCTGCATCACCACGGCAAAGCTTTGACTCATAGCTTCTTCATTGCTTCTAAAGATAATATCATCTATATACACAACAAGTATTAGCAATTTGTCATTTGCAATTTTTATATAGAGATTGCTATCTGCTGATCCTTTTGAAAATCCTTGTTGATGAAGATATTTGTCCAAACGATAGTACCAAGACCTTGGAGCCTGTTTAAGACCATAGCGAGCATTTTTTAATATGCATACAAGATTTGGATCGTTCCCAAGAATAAACCCATCTGGTTGCTCTATGTACACTTCTTCTTCTAAGTCTCCATTCAGAAAAGCTGATTTCACGTCCATTTGAAATACTTTGAACTTCTGAAAGCTTGAGAGAGCAAGGAACATTCGGATGGCCTCAAGTATAGCAACAGGAGGAAAAGTTTCTTCAAAGTCTATTCCTTCTTGTTGAGCATACCCTTTACAAACAAGTTCGGCCTTGTTTCTAATAAATTCCTCATTTTCATTCAACTTGTTCTTGAAGATCCATTTTGTCCCTATGACATTCTTATCTTTTGGTCTAGGGACCAACTCCCAAGTGTTGTTCTTTTCGATCTGCTCAAGTTCTTCATCCGTTGCCTTGACCCAACATTCATCTTTGCATGCCTCTTTTACATTTTGTGGTTCAGTGGAGGAGAGCAATGCCAAATATCTTGAGGCTTCTGCAATTGTTCTTCTTGTTTGAACACCTGCCTCCTTTTGCCCCAAAATTTGTGATTCTGGATGATTCTTTTGAACATATCTAGAAGGAGTCTTTTCTTCTATCCTTATTTGTTCCTCTGGATCCTCATGGGTTTCTTCTTCATGGATCTCTTCTTCATCATCTGTCTGATTTGGAGAGTAGTCTTCATCCTCTTCCATATTTTCATGATTTACTTGCCTAGGGATGTATCCTTTTTCATCAACCACTACATCAATGATGTCAACAATTCTTCCAAGTCTTTTATTATAACACTTATATGCTTTTCTATAGGGAGAATAACCAAGGAGAATGCCTTCATCAGCTCTAGGTTCAAGTTTGCCAAGTTGTTCATTAGTATTCTTAATATAGCATTTGCTCCCAAAAATTTTGAAATGCTTTACCGAAGGAGTCTCACCATACCAGAGCTCATGCGAAGTTTGAGTGTTGTTCACTCAGAAATTTGTTTTGTTGAGAATAACAACCGCAGCATATGCAGCTTCACCCCAGAAGGTTACGGGAGTTCCAGACTCATCAAGCATAGCACGCGCCATTTGTTGGACTATTCTGTTCATCCTTTCCACCACTCCATTTTTCTGAGGAGTCCTAGCTATAAAGAATTCCCTTCTTATTCCATGTTCTTCACAAAAATTGAAAAATTCATTTGAGGTAAACTCCCCACCTCTTTCGGACCTGAGGCACTTAATTTTGTAATCTGATTCATTTTCAACCAAGGCTTTGAAGGATTGGAATTTTTCGAATGCTTCGTCCTTGTGCTTTATAAGTCCTAACCAAACCATCCTGGAGAAATCGTCAATGAATAAAATAAAGTATTCTTCTCCTCGAGGTGACCTTGTCCTAAATGGACCACATACATCTGTATGGACTAGCTCAAGAGGCTTGTTGGCTGATCCTTCCTTCTCAAGGAAGTTAGTTCTATTTTGCTTCCCAAACTGACATGATTTGCATATGGTGTTGTCTGGAATTTTGATGTCTGGAAGACCACGAATTGCCTGGTATTTGCATGCTTTCCTTATTTGTGAAAAGTTTAGATTCCCCAATCTTCGGTGCCATAACCAGTGTTCATCATTCTTGCTCAAATAACATTGTTGTTCTCCTTCTTCAAATATGTATAGATTATTTGGAGTTCTTCTGCCTTTGATTACTATTCTTCCTGTATCAAGATCTCGAACACTACACCCATCTGATCGAAATATTACCTCGGTTCCATTATCGCACATTTGATTGACACTCAATAGATTATGCTTCAAACCATCAACAGAGCAATGCCTTTTCCCTTTATGGCTGCAGGTGTATCATTTCCAAAAGAAACTTTCTTTCCCTTTTCTAAAGAAGTATATGATTCAAGTTTTTCTTTATCACCTGTCATATGCTTCGAACATCTGTTGTCGATGTACCATTGATTTTCCTGTCCTTCTGCATATAAAGCTATCCCACATCTTTTTGGTTGCAGTTCCTTCATTCTCCATGTTTTGGCACTTGAGGTTTGTTCCTTCTGAGTTGTCTTCCAAAACATGCTCCTGCATTCAGAATCTTCATGACCAAAATTATGACAAATAGTACATTCTATTTCACTTTCAAGGGTGGAAAAGTGGTTATAGGTCTTCTTCATGATTGGAGGCATACTTCTTTGTTTTTGAGCTTCTCTAGTCATGATTGTCTTATAGGAAACACATTGAGTTGCTTTGTGACCAAAGTTATGGCAAGAAAAACATTGGCCATTGAAGAAATTCTTGCGACTATCATCCAACCGATTGTAGTTTCTACTGACATCCATTCTTGAAGAAAATTTGGAAGATTTTACCTGAGGCTAGTTGTAGCTTCTGTTTGTCCTTAAGGTAGCATGCCCCCCATTTTCTTGATAGACTTTGTTCGTTCTTGCGGAAGATTGTCCCTGATTTACTTGATGATTTCTATTAGGTCTTTGCTCACTCCTTTTTGCTGCATCAAGATAACTTTTGGAGGTCGAAGCTTGAGATGTTTCACCATTATACCCCAAACCTATCTTGTTTAGAGGGGAACGTTGCACATTGATAATCTCATCCAGAGTTTCAGATCATTTAACAAATTTAAGGTTAAGGGCCTTTGTTTTCTCAATTTCTTTTCTAAGGCCAACAATTTCACATTCTAACTTCTCAAGAGATTTTTCCTTTTCATCAAGTTGAAATTGCAGAGTATCAATGATCACATTCCTTTATTCTAAACATGTTTTGATTCTAGAAATATCTTCATAAAAGCCATCTACATCTATAGCATCCATGTAATCATCATCTTCAAAGGCCATTAAAAGTTTATAGTGATTACCTCGTTCATCTTCATCGCTATTTGATAGTCCATCACTATCTTCATGAGTGTAATAGCTTTTCTTATTTGCATTATGTTTCTTGTTCCATCTAACAGGTTCCTTCCCCTTGCCAATCTTATCCTTATGAGGACATTTGGCAGCATAGTGACCTACTCTTCCACAAGAAAAACATTTGAAAGGTAACTTACCTCTGAATCTTCCAGTACCACGTTGAAGATTTCTGACAAAATTTGATTCTTCTTCTTCTTCTGACACGTGTCCTGGCTCATAGTACTCTCCTTTGCCTGAAGCCTTGAAGGCAACTACTCTCCTATCTGACAGACCTCCTTTCCTCATTTCATAAACAGTTAGAATTCCATGTAGCTCAGACATTTTAAGGTTTTGTAGATTCTCCTTTTCTTCTATAGCAGAAACTTTAGATTCAAATCTAGAGGACAAAGATCTTAGAACTTTTTCAACCACAACAACCTCTTTTATTTCTTCACCCAAGTTTTTCATACAATTAACAATCTCATCTACATGAAGAAAATAATTAGCCACACTTTCATCATTATACATCTTGAGATCTTCATACTGAATCCTGAGGGTTTGAAGTTTTGCTCATTTTACCTGATCATCTCCTTCATAGCTCAAAACAATCTTGTCCCATATTTCCTTTGCGGATTTAAACTGCATAACCTTCGCGAATTCTGATTGAGATAGACATCCTAGAAGAGTATTGACCGCCTTTACATTTGTTTCATATTTCTTCTTCTCAGCCGAATTTGTAGGAGTTGCCGATGGAAAAGTATACCCTGTATCTACGATATCCCAGACTTCAGTACCAAGAGATTGAAGATAGGCAGTAACTCTTACCTTCCAGTATACGAAGTTTGTCCCATCAAAAATTGGTGGCCTGATTGATGCTTCCCTCTCGTAGCTTCTCATGATGAAAGAGCTTCCTTCAAGCGATCAAGCTTCTTATAAAGGACCTGCTCTGATACCAATTGTTGGAAATAATACTGAGAGGGGGGGTTAATCAGTATTATCACATCAATAAAAATTTTTCATTTCCATATTCAGAATCATATATGCTACTTCCACAGCTTCTTATGATTCAGTTAGTTGATGCTTAATGAGTGCATTAGAACATTATCAACCATATTAACAGTAAACAGGTGCAGTAAAATAGAACAGATCATCACACATAGCCACACACATGAACACCATATATAAAGGTGGAAACCCAATGTGGGTGAAAACCACCTGCTGCAATATGTCTCTATCTTCTTTCAATTAGAAAATTCCTTTTACAATTGTACTCATGCAGTCCTTTACCAGTATGCAAGCTGGAACCTGCAGAGAGCTACAACCCTCTCTCATTTTCCAGACTCTCCTGGAAGGGAGCTACAACCCCCTTAGCTCTTGCACTAGCCAATATACTAGTATGTAGGTGCTGGCCTACAGAAGGCTACAAGCTTCTCCTTCTTCTAGGGACCATGTTTCATAAATTTTCAGACTGGATCCATGAACATCAATCAATCATCAAGAATTTCTGCATCAAGCAATCTCCTTTTCACCAATTAGCACTGAATCAAGTAGACACTTCTTTAACAGCTGTATCCAAATCACAGTAACTGTAACCACACACCAAATCTAAACCCAGAACAAAATATACTATCATTCAAGCTTAAATATTAAGACCCATGAGTAGAACTTATCCTTCTCCTTGTGCTCAGGTTCATTTTTTATTCAGATCTAGATCTGCACCATAACCCAATCACAGTATTCCAGATCTAGCACATTATCAGATATTCAATAACAATTCAGATGATGCTTTGCCAAATGATCTCCTTCCCCTTTTATAGTCTTATGCCTTTCACAATACCACGGTCCAAAACCATAATAACACAATACCATGAACCCAATACTTGGGATCAACACTTTTGGATGCAATACCACGGACCAAAACCATAGGATCAAAAAACTATCGGACCAATACCATGAACCAACCATGAAAGTGCGTGAACTTTTCTCCACATGAAATAAACTTTTTCTCCACATAAAAGTGCGTGAAATTTTCTCCACATGAAATAAACTTTTTCTCCACATGAAAGTGCGTGAACTTTTTTTTTCTACATGAAATAAAATTTTCTTCGCATAAAAGTGCGTGAACTTTTTCTCCACATGAAATAAAATTTTCTCCGCATAAAAGTGTGTGAAATTTTCTCCACGTGAAATAAACTTTTCTCCGCATAAAAGTGCGTTAACGTTTTACATGAAATAAACTTTTCGCCGCATAAAAGTGCATGAACTTTTCTCTACATGAAATAAACTTTTATCTTCATGAAAGTGCATGAACTTTGTTGCACTATAATTTATCATCTGAGATGAGTGGGTTGCCATCAAGTACAACATATGTATCATAATGCCAACAAATTGCATTTCCTTCCCAAGGAGGAATTACAATCATCGACCAACAAACTTTTCTCCCCAACAGTTTGCAAGTTACAGGATGCATTCCAATGATCCACAAAAGCCCTAACATGCTTCATAATATCGGAGTAGGCCTACTAAAAGACCCTACGTTAATGGGAACCTTTACCCTACCGTCTCCTACCAATTTGGCGGAATTCCATTCACAAGATATCAGAAAACGATGTTAAAATGGATCATTCGCAGGTTTTGCCTCTAACCCCACTGGCAATATTATAGCAATCAATTTTCTCAGCATGGGAGGAAAACCAACATCAATGCTCGTCAAGCGTTTGTATAGATATTTCTAAGGAATATGGCACCCCTTCAGATCCTTGGTCATAAGTACACCTTACAGACGAAGGAATTATTCAATTGATGATAATTGATGGGGAACCATGGGAAGATCACCACCATCATTCCCATCTTCCGACTTGTAAAGAAGATAATTCCGCTGACCTACAACATCCTTCAGTATTTGACTTTTTGACGAATAGTGTAAACGCGGTGGATTCCGAAAGAAACCTATCCAATATCGAAGAGACTATTGCCATAAACATCTCGACCAAAACAGATGTTGTAGAGAAAATTCATGTTGGCAAATCTTGTTCTTCTTCCGAACTGGAAATATATAGCACTCTCTTTCGCGAGTTTAGAGATGTCTTTGCTTGGTCATACAATGAAATGCCAGGTATCGACTCGAGCATAGTTGAACACGAGATTAAGATGTATCCAGATGTCAAACCGGTACAACAACGGCTAAGGCAGGTGCACCCCAAGAAAGCAGTTGCCATCAAGGCGGAAGTCGAAAAACTCCTCCATGCTGGTTTCATTTACCCTGTTCCTCTAATTGATTGGGTATCGAATATTGTTCTTGTTATGAAAAATAAGAAACGATTAGAGTGTGTGGTGATTACAGGGATGTAAATCAAGCTTGTCCAAAAGACAACTATCCTACACCCTTTATCGACCAGATTATTGATGAATGCACCGGCTATGAAATATTTTCATTCATGGATGGATTTTCCGGGTATAATCAAATAAATATCCACCCACAGGACCAGTCAAAGACTACATTCATTTGTCTGTGGGGCACATTCGCATATTGCAAGCTACCCTTTGGTTTGAAGAACGCAGGGGCGAACTTTCAGAGAGAAATGAGCTATGCTTTCCACGACATCAAAAACATTGTTCAAACTTACCTCGACGATCTCCTAGCTCATTCACGAAAGCAGACCGATCATCTGCGCCATTTGAGAGCAATATTTCTACATTTCCGACACTACAAGATAAGACTCAATCCGCACAAATGTGTGTTTTGTGTCAGTTCTGGTCGTTTAGTTGGCTTCGTTGTCTCAAAGGATGGGATTCGTCTCGACCCTTGTAAGGTTCAGGCAATCATTGATTTGCCTCCACCTTCAAGCCTGCTTCAGATTCAAAAACTTCAAGGGAAAGCAAATTTCCTCAGGAGGTTCATTCCAAATTATGCTGAACTAGCTAAAGGTTATACCTGTCTGTAGGATGTACCCTTTGTTTGGGACCAGGTCGCGCAAGCCTCCTTTGACGCTTTAAAAAAATCTCTAATACAAGTTCCATTAATGTATGCTCCTGATTATCAAAAAGACTTTAACCTGTATCTCTCTGCAGCAGATACGACCATAGAAATGGTCTTAGTTCAAGAAGACAATGGAATTGAACATCCTATATATTATTTAAGCTGGAACTTAAATGATACGGAAAAGAAATACTCCTACGTTGAAAAGCTAGCCCTCACAATTGTTCAAGCAATACAAAGATTTCGACACTACGTCCTCTTTAGGAAAACTACCATTTTGTCATATTGCAACCCAATGACTTATATATTGTCACGACAGTTGCTGGAGGGCAAGTATTCGAAATGGGTAGCAATTCTCTAAGAGATTGATTTGGAATTTAAAAGATCCAAATCAAAGAAAGCCCTGGTATTCACGGACTTACTATGCGATCTCCCATCGTCGTCCAACGATGCAACATCCGAAGAAGCAATCGTGGATGAAAATTTGTTTATGATATCTTCAAGTGATTTGTGGTACGGAGATATAATCATTTATCTCCAAACGCAAACATACAGGTCTAATACCTCATGCTCCGAACAACGACGTATTCGATACCAAGCAAAAGACTACGTAATCGTCGGTGATACTCTTTACCGTCGTGGTATCGATACCGTTCTATGGAGGTGCCTCACCCTTGAGGAGGCCGAAAAAGTCCTGAATGACTGCCATTCAGGCACATGTGGGGGGCATCAATCTGGTTATGCTATGGCACAAATGTTTTTGCAAACAGGATACTTTTGGCCAACAATGTTCAAAGATTGCATAACCGCAGTTAGAAGTTGTCATGCTTGCCAAATTTTTGATTACAAAACCAGAAGACCACCCACACCGCTACAGCCAATGGTAGCTGTTGGGCCATTCACCAAATGGGGCATAGATTTCATAACATGTAACCCCACCTCGACTGGGGGGCATGGGTACATAATAGTCGCGGTGGAATATTTTACCAAATGGGCCGAGGCGATGCCTACATTAAATAACAGAGGTGAAATGGCTGCCCTTTTCTTTTTCAATCACGTATTCTCCAGATTTGGCGTTCCACAGGCCATAGTCACAGATCATGGATCAAATTTTCGCAATCACATGATGGTTGAGTTGGCTACCAAATTAGGACTGTCCCACGATAGCTCTACTATGTACTATCCGCAAGCTAATGGACAAGTTGAAGCAATCAACAAAGTCCTAAAGCACATGCTGTAAAGGATGATCGGAGTACACAAACGGGATTGGCACCTAATCCTATACTCGGCCTTGTGGGCATACCGGACATCGGTAAGAAATGCAATCGGATTCACACCTTTTCAATTGGTGTACGGTCTCGAAGCAATCTTACCGATCCAATGTGAAATCTCATCCCTCAAACTCACAGTCGATCTTCTCCCCAGAACCTCAGAAGAAGAGGCTCGTTTCTTGGAATTAATCCATTTGGATGAAACCCATCGTGATGCAGCTTCGTCTAACGAGGCTCATAAGAAACGAGTCAAGGCATAGTTCGACAAGAATGTCAAACCTCGCGTCTTCTCGGAAGGTGACCTGGTATTACTTTATGACCAGGAATCCGATACATTGGGAGTAGGAAAATTCAAATCGTTATGGATGGGTCCCTATATTGTTAAACGAGTATTAGAAAAAGGAGCCTACGAGTTGATGGACTATGATGGGATTCCACTGGCGCAACCTCGCAACGGGTTGTACCTCAAATTCTACTATGCTTGATCGCGCATAGTAATCCTCATGCTTTTGTTACATTTTTGTTTTCGCCAAGAGAATTTAATTTGGTTAAGAAAATCCACTTTTTGCATTTGTTGCAGATGTCGAACCTACTGGAATCATTCGTTGGATATGCCGATGGAGCAAGTCATAGCTCGCGGAATCTGTCTTCTGCTGCATGGGCCATTTTCAATCCCAACAGTGAGTTAGTAAGTTTCAGAGGAGTATATATTGGTCGGTCTACGAACAATATCACTGAGTACAATGAATTAAAAGAAGTCCTTTCTGATGTCATCGCACATGGTATATGCCGACTTGTCGTCAGGCTAGACTCACAGCTCGTCGTTCTACAACTCACTGGCATCTATGTTGTACGAAATCCAGCGATCTATCGCATGTTCCTAAGGGTCAAAATTTTGGAAAGACAGTTTGATTTCATCCAATATCAACATATTTCCAGAAGTTTAAACACATTAATAGACTCATTGGAAAATTATGTTTTAGATAGACATTCGTGACATTTATAAAAAGAAGCATCACATCAATATATGCAGCAGGATCAAAAATATATTCCATAAACTATTTATGGTCTGTACCTAATGTTCTATAACCAAGACAAAATTGGTCAAATGACCCAAAACTCAAAAATGCTAGGGGGCACCCTAGCCTAATGGTGCTGATGATAACAGGTCACCACTTGTGCAATCATGCGTAAGAGCCTAGTCCATCGACTCGGCACTCCAGTGGTATGTCGCTACAACTGCAAAGGCAGCTCATCAATCCTCATGTCTGGCATGCCAAGGGTAAGACCCTCAACCTAGTCCTGTAGTGCTGAAAGAGTCTCGGGCATGTCAAGGTCGCGAAGGATAGCTCTCCCAGCCGCTTCTCCTGCTGGAGCGACCGCTGGGTCTCTACGGCGCACTACTGGTCGAACTGAGCCAACATCTGCATGAGCACATGAGTTTTGATTAGTCTTGATTAGAAGAATATAAGAACATTATAAACAACAATGAAAAAAGATATGGTCAGAAGAAAATTACCCATGATACCCCACTGCTCTCCAACCGGCAACACCAAATCCGGATCACCTCGAAAATCCATACCAGCATATGGGAACTTGACATAAACCATCTCGTGACGGTCAAACCACTCAAAGGAGGTCTCAGAGAATGAAATATGGGGCTGGGCATGCCGAGACATGAGATTAACCCATCTCTGCATCCGTGGTTCTGTTGGTGGAGGTAGGCCAAGTGATGTATACTATGGCTGCATCAGTGGGATTCGCTCCAAGGCAAAAGCGGTCAAAATGGAACCATAACCAAAGTTCTTAGATCTGCCGCTCTTCACCTTGGTCAATTGTTCCTTCATCACAGAAAGTACTGCATCACACCAATTGAATACCTTTGGTTCAAGGCATTCCAGAGCATACTACATATAAGATCTGTTGGCTATAAGGAGAGCAGAACTACTAGCCAGTCTAGCAAAAGTAAATAGGATGGTCCGCAAGGGCCGGTTAGTGACGTCTCGGATGTTTATCTTTCCGTCCGCACTCGGCTGAGATCCCTCTCTGCAATGCCGGCAAATGTACTCCCTTACAGACTCACCCCCACGGGCGGAACCTGATAAAGAGAGAGGGGCGCCATGCCTCGACAAGCCGGTCAGAAAATAGATGTCCACCACTGCCAAGGGGATCGATTTGGCCCTAATCTGGAATACTTGGTTGATAGGATCCCAAGAATTGATGAAATATTGTAACAAACTAATTTGTTGCCTCATTCTCAAGATACAGAAAAACTTTAGCAAGCCATAGTTCCGTAATGCAGCTACTGTGCTCGGATCATGTAAAGCAACAATGTCCTCTTCTTCATGCTCACATTCTCGCCATGTGACAAACATTTTCCTCTAATGAATCTCTGAAAAACAAACAAGGGAAGAGTCAGGATCTTCATTTGGTGAAAACAGGAAAAACTTTCATGAGGAAACCATGCAAAATTTTTCCTCCCTGCGCCCATCGCACCCCAGCAAGTGTTCTAGGAGCGATGCATACTAACTAGTCAGTGGAGACATGAGTATGCATCACACCTTTCGACTAAGGAAGGGTGCGATGATCCTAGGGCGAGTTCTTCAAAACCTAGGGTCTCAGCAGAACAGGGAAATGAGCTCAAAATCCAAATTGAAAGGCATGAAATGAAAGAGCACAAGTTTAGCTCCTACCTGGTCCAAACGGCATCGAGAATCATCCACAGAATCTACCAGAATCCACTAGTGAAAATCACGGGGGAAAAGCACCTCCAGAGCTCCAACAAACCAAATTCAAATGAAATGGTAAAATGAGAGGTAAAAAATCACTTTTAATTTACTATGCATGTAATTCAAGTGAAATATTAGTGTTTTGACTCATTTATCATGCATATGTTTTCATTTCTAATCGGTTTAATGAAGTAGATGAACAGGTAGTGTTACACTGAATTTTGTCACCCTGACTATCTGCAGTATGTGGCCTCATCAATAGCCACATTGTCCTCTTTGTCAAGCCCCATACCTCTGCTCTTCATGTCAAAACCTCAAAGAGAGAGAAAGTCACTTAAACATGTTTATCTCTGGGTACGCAGGTTCTCTCTACCTTTCCTGCGTGTACGCACTCCATATACATTAGACCTGCGTAGTAATACGCTCTGTATACTAAAGCTAGGGTGCGTACCCCTGTAAAGGTCAAAAGGCGCAAGTTTCATCTTTAAAAAGTTACTTGTGGTTACTTCTAGAGCCTTCTAGAAGAGTTCTTGACGTGTATTGAGCGCCTCCAGATGGTTCATGCACCCCTATGATAGAGGAGCTTATCCCATCAAGAGA
Source organism: Pinus taeda (assembly GCA_000404065.3). Classification (NCBI taxonomy): domain Eukaryota; kingdom Viridiplantae; phylum Streptophyta; class Pinopsida; order Pinales; family Pinaceae; genus Pinus; species Pinus taeda. The sequence goes on from APFE031121700.1 coordinate 181,095, forward strand.
GGAGCTACCCCATCCAAAAGAGGGAGTATCCCATTGATGTTGGAACTGAATAACCTCCTCTAGAATACTATAAATACAGGCATTGGGCCAAAGGATGGGAGGTTGAAAGCTGAACATTCTAAAGGGTAAATGCTGCTGGAATTAGGACTTCCATTGTTGACTTGTGAGGAGAGATCACTATCCTTCCTTGTTGCCATGTTGGGAGTGGGTGAGCTTGTCAAAGTAGAGGAAATCTCTTGCTGG
>APFE031121710.1:0-22774 GCA_000404065.3 Pinus taeda
CCCCCCCCTTTGGCATCTGTGGGATACCCTTACACACACGCGGAGAAGTATGGAGGAGAGGAAATTCATGTTTTGCAAGGGTGGTGTGTTGAGAAAATTTTGATCAATCTAACTACTTTTGGGTGTCATCAGGGCTATGCCGAATAGGTCATGGCTCGAGCAGTGAGAGGACGCAGGTGGTAGGAGAGGCTCAGCCCCCCGGATAGACAAGGGGTCGAGCACATCGGAAGCTCGCAGGGGTCGTAAATCTATAAAACACCTCATCGTAGAGGTAGCAATGACATACCGAGATGGGACATATGCCAACATTTGGAAGTTGATGAAATATTGGGAAGAAGAGATAAAGCAAGAAAGTGAGACTGAGGAAGAGTTGGACAATTGGAGGACGCTTGTTCCAGATCTAGGGAATACTTGAGGGAGAATCACAAAGTTTAAACAAACATTTTACATGTATTACTTAATGAAGATTCTACTTGGGGAGGCGATGGAGCAAATCTCTGTGGGGATGGCGGTGGTAGTCCAGGGACTACTGAATTACAAGAAAGACATGGAGAAAATTATTTTCTAGCTACACAAACAGGACGTCGGGATGAACAGGATTGACCACCACATCCCTTGCATTTTGGAGTTATATGGTATGCCGGGGGCTACTGCTAAAGACCCGTCTCCTGTCACATTTGCCTCTAAGGAGCAAAAGGACTAGATTTCCCCATGCATAATTTTGGTTTATGAGGTTATCTTTTAATTTTCTTGTTGCATATGTTAGTTTTTACAGTTATGTAGTATCTGGACATGAGATAGAGACTTATCTAGCTTGACTAGAAAGACTGAAACAATTCTGTTTTTGGATGGCTTATAACGCTGACCGGTGGCCAACAAACTTGGTTTCCCCTCGAGGAAAGTTGAGGCCACCCAGTTAATCTGTGTGGTGTAAACTTGTTTATTATATAATAGAAAATGGAATGGCCCTGCCAAGCTTAACACATTTTTTTATTATTCAAAAGCTTAATTTAAACAACGAAAAAATACACAATATTAATAATAATAAATTATTAAAAGCATAGTTTAAATAATGAAAAATTACATGTAGTCTAGAGAGACAAAAAACCACTATAGATCTTAATTTCTATCCCTCTCAACTTTGTATATCAGTCATTCAAATAATTATATATTTATTAAAACAAAAACAAAAAAAATCCAATCTCAACTTTTGGTAGATCAGTGATTCAAATAAATATAAATCTATATTTATTGAAACTAAAAACAAAAAAATTGGAAGGTAAAACCGTCACAACCCTCAATCCATATTTTGTTTCTTTGCTCTCGAAAGAACATCTCAAACTATTGAATTTCATAATTGGTGTGCCAATGGTATCATTTTTCCATTACCATTGATCGGCATCCTGGTCTTCCTTAGATGTTCCTTTGATTAGCAACTTGTTCATATTCGTGGAGCTTTCGTTATTGAATTGGAGCAATGACTTATAAATTTGTTTATACTCGTGGAGCTTTTGTTATTGACAACACTTGTCTAGTTCGTGACTTCAACACTTTATTTGACTTGATGATTTAATTAATAATCCATTATTTTCCTTCAACCCAATACAACAAATGTCAACTTGTTGTTATATAGTCAAAACAGTAGTATGAAATGCCCCACACACTATGAGTTATGGAAATCCAGTGGATGTGGGATTAAAATTTATAAGTTGAGGAACTAGAACTAATCTACTTTCTTCATCACCTAAACTCAACTAGCCAACCAACATAAATCATATGGACACCCTGCCTATTTGATGTAACTTGACATGGATACCAAAAACTCATACGTCAACACCTAACACCTCCACCTTTGAAGTTTTTTTTTTTTTTTTTTTTCTGTTGGATTGGTAGTTTTGAGGTAAGAATTTGTATAAATGTTGTGGAATTTTTTTATTTTTTATTTTTACTTTGTTATTTTATTGAGCCGAGATGATTATTCTACAGCCTAGTATGAGAGAAATGTGTAATTTCGCCCGTGCTCAACCTGAAGTTGGCACATGTCCATTTTAAAATAAAAATAAAATATTCTTTAAAATAAAAAATAATGTTGCCTATAATCAAAATAAAAAACAAATATACATATTTGGTTAGCTTTAGTTGAAAGTATTATAAAACGTAATTCATTCTATATGTGCTTCTTTATTAGTTGTTGATATTACAACCATATTCAAAGGAGATATGGTAAAAATATTTCACTCATACCCTCAGTTATAAATAAAATATTTCTAGTGTTAAATGAGTATGAGAGCACTATGGAGCTCCTGCGCGATAGTGACTAGGATTAGGCCCTAGCCAACCTTATGCTCCTTCCTTTCACGTCTTCTTTTTATCATGGTGCTTGGATTTTGGTTTTGATCCTCTTTTCTCATGTCCTTGGTTGGATTGCCTCAAAATGGGGAAAACATACCCTTGTCACCCGATTGCTATGTCGTCTTCGATGTCTTGATCAATGCCCTCAATCTCCGTTGTGATTCCTCTTGTAGTGGCTGGATCTCACTCTTCCTTTGTTGTTCCTGTGAGGGATGGGCTAAGTTTCTCTGCCCCCTTGGTGTCTAACTCATCGACAACTTCTCATGCATGTGGTATTAATGGTGTTGCCCCTTCTTCCTCTATCTTGGGTTCCTACCTAGTCCCATCAAAGTCTTTTTGTGACATAGTTAAAGCATCAAATAAAAGTCTCTCTACTGTAATTAAAATGATCCCTATTAGCGAGGCTCCCACGGTTGAAGTTTCTTTGGGAGAAGAATCCCAAAGTAAAGTTGCATTCTTCTCTAAAGCAGGTTCATTTATAGGTTCATTAGGCTTTTGACAAAGCTTAGTGATCTTCACTCCTAGATTAATGAGCATTGGAATCCCCTCATCTTAGCTAAACTAAACATTTACCCTCTGGTTAGGGGCTTCTTCATTAGTTCTTTCAACAAAGTTGGCACTCAGGTGCAAATTCTTGAAGTTGGTACTTGGTTTTGGGGTTGTGTAGGCCTTTCTATGAAGCCATGGTTCCCCTTCGTCGACCTTCCCTTGACTTCAATAAATACTGCTCTTGTTTGGCTAAGGCTCCCTAACCTTCCTTTGCATTTTTGGAACCTTGCTTCTTTAACTTTAATTGGTAATGCTTTAGGCATATTTTATTATCATAGTGAAGGCACTGAACCCTATCTAAAACCCATGTATGCTCGCATATGTGTGGATATGGACTTTAGTAAGGGCTTTCCTGCTGAGATAATTCTTACTAGCCCCGAATTTTCCTGGGTCTAATCCTTGGACTACGGAAATGTTTCCTTTCATTGTAGAGTCTACTACGAGACAAGTCATTCCATAAGCCAAAATTCTCTTTCCATAAGCCAAAATGGTGGGCAAGAGCAACCTTCGATCAATATTCAATCTCCTCAGAGGCTCCTCCTTCAACTTCATGCAGTGAGTGCGGTTTAGAAGGGTTTAAAAAACTTTAAAAAATCAAATGGAAAGTCTCAGGCTATACTTGTTTCATCTTAAATTCATGTGAAGGTATCTAATACCGAGGTGGATATGGATGATCCAAAGACAACAAATGATTCCTTTGCCTCTCTAGAGATTTCTAAAAAGAAACAAACCTTAGTGCGAGAACCCAATATCCTAGACAAAGGTAGAAAAGCATTTGTTTCAATGGGGCTCACGCCCTCATGAGTCAACAATGGGAAAGTGATGTTGTGGGTAGACCAGGTAGAGTCAATTCTTCCTCCTCTGGAATGTAAGGAAGATTCCAATAGCCAAGCTTCATTAAGCTTGGGTGACATTGTAGAATCAACAGAAGATAGGGCTTGGACCTAAGTGAAAAGAAAGATGAAGGATTATCCAAGAAAGGTGAAAATACAACCAAAGATAATTTTCAAATAGGAATGTGTTGTAAATTTATATGGATTTTGGGAACTTTTTTGGAAATTTTCAAATGGAATAGGTTTAATTGCCAAGTAGAATGTGAATTTCATGCAAGGTTATGTGTTATTCATGCGTGTTCTAACCTAAAGCTTCAAGTATTCTTGGAACATCTACTCTCATAAAATGTGATGGTTTGGGCCTAACCCCATCTTTTATTAATGCAAATTACTAGTTGTTTCTTTTAAAAATAAATAAATATTTCCATGTCCATATAAAATAAGATAATTTTATAAAAAGATTCAATTCCTTTCATATAAACGTAATAAGAAGGAGATGTGTAGTTAATTTAATTCTTAATGTAAAATTAATATGTGACATTTAAAGAATATTATAGTAATTAAAAAAATCATTATGCATCATAAATAACATATTTCAATATATAAAAAATTTAATAATATTGAAATGCATTTAAAATATATTAATAGAAAAAAATAATGTGGCCAATGTAATCTATAAATAATAATATTTCAATGTTCATGTTATCTAAAATTTTAATGTCAACGATTATATATTATATATGGTTTAAAATAATAATAATAAGATAAGAATAAGTCTATATATTATATAAAGTAATTAAAATTTTAAAATGTTGTTGCTATAGCATTTCATGTATCATTATCTTACATTTTGACCCTTTTATTAAGGGTTAATTTTTAATGGAGCAAATGTGTGTTGGAATTTCATGTTTAAGTTATTTTATTCCATGTTTTCAAGGGATTTTCAAGGTGTTGAATCCATTTATGTAATTTAGGATATATATATCACCTCCAAAGATTGCATCCCTCTAGGGACTTGATCTCTCTCTCTCTCTCTCTCTCTCTCTCTCTCTCTCTCTCTCTCTCTCTCTCCCTAGAGGCATGCAATCTTTGGAGGCGAATTTTTTTTTAAGTTTTGCAATACAAAAAGGGTTTGCTTTGATTCCTCTCAGCTCTTACTAGATTTGTGATCAAGATGGACTTATAAAGATGTTACAACAAGTACAAAAGTTGGTTACCCTTGCATTCCAATGGATGGTAACTTTTTGTAATGGACTCCAACAATGTTATTGGGACCAAATTAATACTCTTGAGTCAAGTTTCCTTAAAAAAAAATCTTGATTCAAGTTTAAAGGGGGGATTGTTAGGGTAGTTTGAGTAAGCTCGAGTCGGTCATAGAGTCAATTAATCGTTGGTGGTTTTCAGGCTCCAGGTTCTGATAACCTATGGTTTTCCCCATGGTATTTTAATGTAATATAGCCTATTTAAAGGGGTGAAGATTCCATTGTACTTTGTCTTTAGGCTAGGAATAGTATATCTATTACTTCCAGTTGACTTCTCCGTAAGGGTTTCCAAGATAAAATATTGTGTCCATGTTTTATTGTTGTTGTGTGTTTATTATGTATTTATCTCTATCATTTTTTAACAATTCCAAATTTAGCATTTTATTTCTATATTGCAAGGGTTACTCTTGGACTTTATCATTCTCTTTCTCAATTAACAACGTAGATCCATCTTAACCTCATATCTATCAAGTGCCGAGAGGGATCACCTTTTTTAAAGTGTAGAACTTAAAGAAATGTTTCCACCTCAAGAGATTTGATCCCTTTCGACACTTGATAGATCTGAGGTTAAGATGGATCTACATTAGTTCTTTATATATTATATATGTATATATATGTCATGTATCAACTCCATGTTTAACATGAAAAGAATTACACATCTCCTTTATTTTGAGAAACACACTAATAAAATGTTGGGTGATATAATTATTCGTGGTATTGTAATTTTTCTTTGTTTAAATTGTATTTTTAATGCATAAATGGATTCAACACATTGAAAAACCCTTTGAGCACTCTGATTATGTAGAGTACACAACTAAAACTTGTTATTCCAACAATTTTTTACTTGATTCAAATCTAAAATTATAACTTGAAAAGGGCCAAAACATAGAATAGTTAGCAAAATGTTTTAATCATAAGCTTTTTTATTGTTTTTAATTGCTTTATATAATATGTGCATAGTTGATATTGAAATATTATACTCTACATCAACATTGAAATATTTTATTTATATCTTATATTGAATTCTTTTTGTTATTAATATATTTTAAATGCCACATATCAGCTTCATATTAAAGATTAAGAATTAATCAATTATGCATCTCCTTTAATAGGAATATTAATGTTTTTATATATATTATATTATATATATTATTATATATATATATATATATAATATATATATATATTAATATTGATATGAGGAAAACAAACATAATTTTATTCAGCCTTGAACATGTAAAAAATTACATTTTGCAGATGCCTGAGGGAATTACAAACACAACAGCCAAAAATCCTATTAAAACAAATGTCTCACAATTATATAAAGAAACCATAGGAGCCAGAATTCCTAGGCCATAGAAATAACGAAAAATAAAAATCATCCATGTGGGCCTACCGAATAAAACCTCGAAGGGAAGCTCAGTCAAACACAAAAAAGGGCCATGAGAAAACCTTACAAAATGGGTTGAAAAACACCAGGAAAGGAAACGAAGCCCACAAACGACCAAAGTCACAGAGGCATACACACAACCATGGCAAAAACTGCCAAACAAAAACAAAAAAACTTGGGCACATGCCACCCAGGTAGTCGGAAACAAAAAGCCCAAAGATAACAGGGCAAAAACCCCAACAAAAACCTAGAAGCATAGGCAAAACTCAGAACAGGGAACCAAAACACAAGGCCAAAAGGACCACTACAACTGAGGCATCTCCAAAGCCAGTGGTCATAGGAGGATTAGAGACTGCAAGAACGAAGGAAGCAAACTACAATGAAACCTGAACAGACAAACCCTAAGCGGACCAACACACATGACTGCAAGTGTTGAAGCTCCTGAAAAACATGAAACCCTGTAGTGCAACAAGGACCACCACAAACCGTTGCACCTGCAAGGAAAAACTCGATGGAAAGAAGAAAACATGAGGCACGAAACAAGGGAGGCAACAAGGGAAGTTAATGATCCCCCTCTCCCTCACCTCCTTGCTTAATGTATCCACATTATTTCCTTTCTATATACTAAGTTGATATAAAATTATTTATTTAAGGTGGACAGATATATATATCTATATATATAGATATAGATAAGATAGATATAGTATATATGATATGTATATGTATATGTTATGTATATCTATACATTATATATTATATATATATATATATATAATATATTATAATAAATATATATATATAATTATATATATTATATAATATATATATATAATGTTTTCTCTATATAGAAATATATAAAGTTGATATTGAATAATACTAATAACAAATATTTAAACGTATTAAACTGGTCAAAATAAAATAAAAAATAACCTATGTTAAAAAAGAATGTTATAACCCCAAGGCGTTAGTTTAATTGGGTCAAGTCCCCATCATTAAAATCATATTGCTTTGAGAGGTTATAGGTTCAATTCTCTGGACACTTTCAGGATCAGTCTCTGTGGTTGAGTTGGCAATAAGTGATCCCTTCGGGTGGATCTCCATGGTACATATATTCTTTGGATGTAGTAGTCACCGATCTTTAGGTCCATGAACCACATATAATAATAATAATAATAATAATAATAATAATTTCTATGTTATTCATTATTATTATTATTATTTTTATTCATTTTTGTTGAGTAGTTAAGGAAAACTTGAATTGGTAAGTTACCAATGTTTTTTGAGCTCCGGGTTAATGAGAACCCATGGTATTCATGTGGAATATAGCCTATTTAAAGGGGGGAATTAAATCAACCTAAATCCATCTTAACTCTAGATCTACCAAGGGCCTAGACTAGAGGGATCTAATCTATTTTCATTCTAAAAGAGATTTGCATCTCAAGAGATTTGATCTCTCTAGGTGCTTGGTAGATCACAAGTGTTAAGATGGATCTAGGTTATATATTTAAAGTTTATATTAAATATATTACTATTTCCTCATATATTTAATATATATATATATATAAAACTTTATTTTGTATCTATTATAACTTGATTAGAAAAATTTATGTTACTTTTAATATCTTATTATATCAAACTCTATTTTAAATATTGGAAAAGAAATACATTTATTATGCTCTTTAATTAAAATTTTAATTTAAATATGTATTACATAATTTATTTATTTTTAGTAAATATTTTACTTATTCTCAAGGATGCACTTTGATTGATAATAGTCATTGTGCAAATTTGGGGTTTGAGGTTCAAATCCCCTCATTTAACATGTGGGGATACATGGGAACACTTAAGATGCACTTTGATTGATAATAGTCATTGTGCAAATTTGGGGTTTGAGGTTCAAATCCCCTCATTTAACATGTGGGGATACATGGGAACACTTATGAGTCCACCTGAAGATTATGTTGGTATAATCGTAGCAAATTGGAATCCACATTGTGTCCCATGAGTATGAGCCAAACCCACTTATTGATTCCTCTCTCTCTCGATATATATATATATATATATACTTTTATTTAAAAGGGGATGCATGTCAACTGCAATTGACCATAGAAGAAATTAAACATCTCCTTTATTACTAAGCTATAAAAAAAAACCTAAAATGAAATGATAATAATTATTCCAAATTAAAACTAAAATACAATAAAACTGCAACAATCTTTTTTATTTTTTTTGGAGTAGGGGTGGACACCCATTGGGGATTTTGAACTTGAAAATTCACAATTTACATGTTACTTCATAACATATCAATTGCCAATTGAGTTCCCCTCATTGAATTTAAAACTGAAACAAAAAATTTAACTTAAAATTAAATTACAAAATTTTTGAAATTTTTTATGGATTCATCATTTATAAAAAATTTTGATGTTGAGATTAAAATCCATATAATATATATCTATATATATCTATATATATATATATATATATATATATATATAGTTTGAGATTCAAATCCATATATATATATAAACGGATACATGTTAATTTAAATTTTCCACAGAAGAAATTAAACAATCCCTTTATTACTAAGCTATAAAATGTACTTAAAATAAAATCATAGTAAACATCTCCTTTACTACTAAGCTATAAAATATACTAAAATAAAATGATAATAATCATTCCAAATTAAGCTTCCAGTAAAATAAATTGCAACATTTTTTTGTTGTTGGGAGAACACTCATTGGGTAATTTGAACTTGAAAACTCAATTTACATGTTACTTCATAACATAGTAAGTACCAATGGAGTTGCCCCTATGGTTTAAAATTGCAACAAATTTTTAACTTAAAAATAAATTACAAAATATTTGAAATAACAGTAATAATTTAATTGGTCATAGTCATTGTGCAAATTGGACATAGAAGAAACCAACATCTCCTTTATTACTAAACTATAAAATAATACCTAAAATAAATGATAATAATTATTCCAATTAAATGGAAAATAAAATAAAATTGCAACAATTTTTTATTTTTTATTTTATTTTATTTTTGGGATGAACACTTATTGGGGAATTTGAACTTGAAAATTCACCATTTACGTATTACTTCATAACACAACAATTGTCAATTAAGTTGCCTAGTGAATTTTAAAATTGCAACAAGAATTTAACTTAAAATTAAATTATAGAGTATTTGAAAAAAAACAATAATAATTTTATTTAAATTAATAAATTTTAAATTTTAAAATATAGAAGAAAAATAAAATTATATTAATTATATTATTATTCTTTTATTTATTTTTTTAGTTATTTATTTATTTTTCGGTCAAAGGAACAATTTTATATTATCATGATAATAAACCAGAGTACAAAAATTGTCTTTATGACTCTCCTTGCTTCATTTAGACCAAAAAATATAATGAGGAGAGTTGGAAAATGCAAGAGATATAACCATACAACCATTATTTCCAATAGGCCATACAACCTCACAAAGAAAAAAGGAGTAAAAAAACACAGAGAACTTGAGAACATCATGTCATGGGCGTGGTTGAGGAGGAAACCCAGGAGCTACTGCAAGGAGGCCCTCACTATCATGCATGTGAAAGTTGATATGCTCCACTTCAGCCTCCAAGTCACATAGTCGGTCGTTGATGTGTCACTTGTTCCGGAAAATGTTCTCTAGTTGTTCTAGAGTTTCACTAAGGCTGAATTAAATGTCATTCATATATGCCACCAATTCATTTCTATCTTCGTAATGGTGCTCTCTAAGGATTTCCAGGTTAGTTTGGACTCTTTGAAGTTGTTCAACAATCGATTCCAATGTAGTCGAAGCCTCTACTAATCCTAGTGAGCAATTGCAGTCGTGAGCTACATGTCCCACCCTTTCCCCACTTTCTGAATCCTCCAAAGATGAGCTCTGGTAGTTGGCTTAACTCCCAACAAGGCCATGTTGCCCACCTCCATGGCGGGGACGACCACACTAGTGGCGCATGGCTGGCCCCCCCCTAGAACCTATGAACCAAAATACTGCAGAAACCACTGCCACCCAAGAGGAATTACCGAACAAGACGCACCCGATTGAACTAAGGTCATGCCACAGCCCCAGCGCAATGACTCCACAACCAAGACCACATCAAATCTCACCTACAGTCTTCCCTGCCCATACCCTCTCAAATCGCCAGGCTGACTCACCCCCATTGACAATCCACAACTAGATACGGAGAACATGGATGACTACTCTTAATATAGGTCCATTAGACAACAAACCTAACACCACATTGGACAAAAGCAGGTAAAAATAGACAAAATGCATTATGGCCAGACTACAACCCTCTCTAATACAGACCTGGTGGTTGCCTTATGTGGTGCTTGGAATCAACGAAAACTACCACAGTTTCTGGCAACTCTCGGAAGAGTTTTGTTTAGAATAAACCCACACTCGCGAAATTTCCCACGACCCGGACCACACACTCAACAAGACAACCAGAAGCAACACTGAACCAACCACCAACAGAATCAACCTTTCATAAAAATACCAGAGCCAAAGAAGCCAAATTACCTAAAGAACACTGGGTTCCCAGCTCACTAGAGCTTCCCACCATTGTTGACAATTGAGGTCCCCCCACACAGATAGTGAAGTGTTATTACCCTTCGTGCCAAGATCCCAAGTGAAGGTAGAACAACCCTCATGAAAAGCCACTACGACAATGCTCGACCCCTTTGCACCACACTAGTTAACCCATGGCCCTAGCGAGCTCGCGTAGCCACCAGTGCTCAAATCCACCAAAATGCAACCCAAATTCATCACCCAAGAATCAACAATTGTTTTGTTTGAGTTACTCCTCATTATATCCACCGCGGGCGAGTTTTGAGAGTTCAAACCACCTCGTCCCATTGCTTAACATTGTACGCTATGATCATAAATTAACTATCGCGTGCCTTGTGAAACAAACCCTAAAATCATTGTAGAAATTCCCACTGTAGATTAACAAATCATGCAATAGACTAAAGCAAAATACAAGATTTACTTCTACAACAAACTTTGCGGAAGCTTAATCAAATTGAGCAAGATCAATGAGAACACATATAACTGAGAATGAGAAATAAATCACACATAACATGGAAGAAATAACCCAGGGAAAGCCTTAGCCTAAAACCCCAATCTCTGTATTATCATACAAGTGGAAATATGTTCGAGTTACAAAAAGAATTAGCTCACAAGATATCGTGCTCTCTCTACAATCAAAAACTATAGGTCACAGATTGAATAGACACAGTATATGTCCTCCTCAAGCCCTCCAAGCCTCCTATTTACTTGCACAATTTTTCTTGGGGTCCAGTGATGCCACATGTGTGAATTGGCCTCATCACACTCACAAAAACTAAAGAAGTAATTGCGCAACCCTAAAGGAAAGAATTCCTTCTGCATGCAAGGGATATTCACAAAGGAATATTCTAGCAACTGGTAGTACACTGTCCCTCCATCTGATCTCAACTAGGTCTTTGTCTGAACTAACATGCATAAGTTATTTATGAGAGAATATTCAGTTATCTAAAGTGTAGCAGTTACATGCATGCATGCATTAACTAACTGAACTCACAATTAATTCAAAAAACTGTTTGAATTAATCTAACTGGACTTGACTCAATTAACTGAGCCAACTAATTACAACTCAATATTACAACTCGTCATTATCTTTTTAACTGACGAATAAATTCCTAAATCAATGGAGAAACTGTTGCATGTCCCCACTTAGACTTCATGTTTGATTTTCTACAACTAATTAACTCATGGTGAATTAATTAATTATTTTACAAACAGCTGCTAAGATCAAATTAGAATTTTTACTTCTCTATTTTAGTTCAGGGACTAACTAAAATAGGAAGGTATCCCAAAACGTTATTTATAGCAATACTAAATTTAGCACTTCTATATTTAGCATTGCTTGTTGCTATTTTCAACACTCCCTCTCAACAAGAAAGGGATTATCAGTAACCCTAAGCCTGTCTCTGTGGAACTCAAACTTGCATTTTGACAATGCCTTCATCAAAATATCTACATCCTGTTCCTCTTGAAACATACAACAACAACATGATCCTCTTGACCACACAGTCTCGAAGATGGTGATACCGGATATCAATGTGCTTGGACCTGTCATGAAAAATTAGATTCTCAAAGAGTTTGATACAACTCTGGTTATCGCAGTAGATCATTGTAGGATCCATCCTCTAACCAAACAATCCCACTAGAATACTCCGCATCCAAATGGCCTCGTATGCAGCCTGACTAGCAACCATGTATTCAGCATCTGTTGAGTTAAGTGCAACTAATATTTGTTTCCTGTTGTACCAAGAAACTGCAGCTGAACCAAGGTTGAAGATTCCTCCAAAAGTGCTCTTCTGGTCTGATGGACTCCCTGCCCAATCTGCATCTGTGAAGCCCTAAAGCTTCACTCCCTTTGTCTTTCTGTACCACAATCCGAACTGAGATGTGACTTTGAAGTATCTCAACACATGCTTCGTTGCCTTCCAAAACAACTTGCTAGGCTGAACCATAGCTTGACTCAGCTGGTTCAACACAAAGCATAAGTTAGGTCGTGTGTTCACTAGATACATAAGTGAACCCACCAGCTGCCGATAAACAATTGCAGCTACTACCTCACCTGAAGTAGCATCCTCCTTCCTCCAGTTCCCAGCTAGAGGAGTCTGCATGGGATTGCACTTCTCCATGTGAAAGCACTTGAGTATCTCATTGGCATACTTGCCTTGAGACACAAATACTTCACCATCTTTCTGTCACACCTCCATGCCTAGAAAGTAGTGCATAAGACCCATGTCTTTCATTTCGAACTCTCTTGCAAGGTCCTCCTTGCAAGACTGTATTAGTCGATCATCACCTGTCAAAATCAGATCATCGACATAAAGAACAATGATCAATGGTTTACCTTCTACCATGATGTGGTAAAGGTTCACATCTTCTTCACTCTTGGTGAAGCCCAACCCGATGCAATAGTTGTCGATCCTAGTGTACCAAGCATAGGGTGCTTTCTTCAGCCCATACAGAGCCCTCTTGAGTCAGCACACATGCGACTCACGATCGAAGGTCTCGAAACCCTCTGGCTGCTCAATGCACACCTCCTCCTCAATCTTCCCATTGAGGAATGTTGTCTTCACGTCCATCTAGTGGATCTTCCACCCCATATGAGCTAATAGTGCCAACATCGATCTAATCGATGAGTTCCTTGCTACGGGAGCAAAATTCTCATCGTAGTCGATCCCCTTGACCTGTGAGAAACCCCGAGCAACAAACCTTGCCTTATGTTTCTCAACACTGCCATCAGCTGCCTGCTTTACCTTGTAAAGCCATCTGGAACTCACCACTGACTTGCCTTGAGGTCTTGGGACAACATCCCACACACTGTTCCGAATTATAGAGTCGTACTCCTCTACCATTGCATCAACCCAGACTGGTTGTTGCACTGCCTCCTCGAATGAAAAAGGTTCGGTATCTACACACTCCCCAACTAGGGTCATGTACCCAGTGTACCGCTCAGGCGACCTCCTCTTTATGCACTGGGAAGACAGTTGTCCCACATTCTCCCTCGCATCTAGCATCAACCTGTCAGCTTCCCTTGAGTGTTTCCACCCATCTCTGGAAGTATCAACAAGAGTGGATGTCTCCACTCCCAGATCCTCTGCATGCGGCTGCTCCGCATCAATCTAGGGCTCCTCCTCCTTAGGAATTGAAAGTTCCTCCTCTGCATGCAACTTGAGCTCCCTCTCAAGTGATAATCGCATGGCTTTCTACTCGTCGAACTTTAGATCCTTGCGTACCACTGTCCTCTGACTGGTAGGCAGGTACACCTGATAGTGGTGGGGTCTATCCATGTACCCCACAAGTATTCCCAACTCAGCTATTGGATCCAACTTCTTCCGGGAATCTTTGGTCACATGACAATAAACTGATGATCCAAAGATTCAGAAGTGACTCACATTTGGTCGCTTCCCGGAAAAGGCCTCCATAGGTGTCTTCATTCTCGGTATATGGTGCGGGCTTCTGTTCTGCAAGTATACTGTTGTATTGCATGCCTCAACCCACAAATGTAGTGGTAGGCTTTGGTCATGCGACATCGCTGGAGCTACTCCCACAATCGATCTGTTCTTCCTTTCGGCCACCCCATGCTGCTGTGGGTTATGGGGTGCTGTCAACTTCCGTTTAATTCCTTCTGCAACGCAGAAGTCCTTAAACTATTGGGAGACATACTCTCCACCATCGTCGCTATGCAAGGATTTTATTTTATTTCCAGATTCTTTCTCTGCCAAGGCTTTAAACTCACAAAACCTCAAGAAGGTTTGATCCTTCTTTTGCATAAAGTAGATCCATCATCTACGAGAAAAATCATCAATAAAAATAACATAGTACCTTTGTTTAGCAATGGAGGCTGTAGAGAAAGGTCCATAAACATTTGAGTGAACTCGCTCCAGAATTGCTCCGGCTCTACTGTCTCGATTCGGAAAGGAAGATTTCACATACTTACCTAAGGTACAACCTTTGCATGTATTCGTCTGCTCAAGTTTTCCCTTGGGTAGTCCAGTAGAAATCTGCTGCATGATCTTCAAGGCTCCATGGTGCAAGTGGCCCTATCTTCTATGCCATAGCTCGCCAACATCTTGGCTTTGCACCATCTCGTCTTTGGAACTCAATGCAGCACAATCATCTACGTCCAACTTGTAGAGATTCTTTACTCGAATCCCAATTCGCTTTGTCTGTCCAATACCGATATGCCTTAGGAACACCTTTCCTTTACTAAAGACTACATCATAGCCTTTATCTTCTAGCATAGCGATAGACGCAAGATTCTTCTTCAGACCTGGTACATATGTTACATCAATTAGGGTGAGGGGAGCTCCATGCTCCCTCTGAAACATAACCGTGCCTTCACCTGAAACATGATACTTTCCATCATCACCCATCTCGAACCGCATCTAGAGATCCTTCTCCTCCAAGGTACTGAAAAGATTCTTGTCACCTGACATGTGGAATGAAGCTCCATTGTCCAGGTACCACATACATCCCACCATGGATGAAACCATGCATGTGATAAGCGAGAAATCCAGCTCAAACTATGAGGCCAGTGCCTCACCATCAGATTCCTTCGAGGAACCCTTCTTGGATTTCTTCTATGGACAATTCGTAGCATAATGGCCCACTTCTTTTATTTGTCAAACTTCTTCCCACCATGGGAAGAACTGGATTTGGGATGGGACTCCTTCCCTTTTCCTTTCCTCAACTTAATTGCCGAGGCTAGATTTTCATCATCATCTTGCTTTGATGAGGATCCATCTTTGGTGCTTCTTCTTATTTCCTTCTGCATCAGATCCAACCAAAGTCGTTCCCAATCTGGCAGTTTTTCTCTTCCATTAACTGAGTCTTGGTAGCTATGCCAGCGCTTAGGAAGACCGAGGAGTGCAAGACTCACCATGTCATCATCAGCAGTCATGATCCCTACACTTCCAAGCTCATCCCTGCAAGTGGTGAGCTTGTTCAGATATGTGGAGATCGTGTCGCCCTTTTCACACTTGATTTTTCGAAGCTTGTCTTTCAGCACCAGCTTCCTCTGATTGCTGCTATTCTGATATAGATCTTTCAATGTTTTCCACATTGAAAACGATGTCTCCTTCCCATGGAGACTCGAGAGTATGTGGTCTCGAACTCCCTCCAGAAGGATTCTCCTTGCTCTAACCACACATTTCTTCCATTCCGACAATTGAGTAGCATGAGTCGACTTGGGGACTTCTTGATCAATCAAGTCCTTTAAATCGTTATCCTCTAATATTGCTTCCATGCGATCCTTCCAGGCTATATAATTCGAGTTGTCATCAAGGGCATACTCGAGTCTTAAATTGCTAAATGCCATTGGTGAAATCGAGATGTGATAAGAACTCGATTTCTATATTCAGGAACCTCAAACTTCGAACTTCTCCCTTCTTGTATACTGTTCTTTGCCTTTGATCACCTTTGCTCCGATACCGTGTAGAAATTCCCACTGTAGATCAATAGATTATGCAATAGACTAAAGCAAAATACAAGATCTACTTCTACAACAAACTTTGTAGAAGCTTAATCGAATTGAGCAAGATCAATGAGAACACATATAACTGAGAATGAGAAATCAATCACACATAACACAGAAGAAATAACCAGGGGAAAGCCTTAGCCTAAAACCCTAATCTCTATATTATCATACAAGTAGAAATATGTTCAAGTTACATAAAGAATCAGCTCACAAGCTATCCTGCTTTCTCTGCAATAAAAAACTATAGCTCATAGACTATATAGACACAGTATATGTCCTCCTCAAGCTCCCCAAGCCTCCTATTTCCTTGCGTAGTTTTTCTTGGGGTTCAGTGATGCCACATGTGTGAATTGGCCTCATCACACTCACAAAAACTGAAGAAGTAACTGCACAATCCTCAAGGAAAGAATTCCTTCTGCATGCAAGGGGTATTCACAATGGAATATTCTAGCAACTGATAGTACATTATCCCTCCATTTGATCTCAACTAGGTCTCTGTCTGAACTGACATGCATGAGTTATTTATGAGAGAATATTCAATTATTTGAAGTGCAGCAGTTACATGCATGCATGCATTAACTAACTGAACTCAGAATTAATTCAACAAATTGTTTGAATTAATCTAACTGGGCTTGACTCACTTAACCGAGCCAACTAATTACAACTCATCCTTATCTCTTTAGTTGATGGATAAATTCATCAATCAATGGAGAAATTGTTGCATGTCCCCGCATAGACTTCATGTTTGATTTTCTAAAACTAATTAACTCATGGTGAATTAATTAATTATTTTACAAAAAGTTGCTAAGATCAAATTTGATTTTTTACTTCTCTATTTTAGTTCAGGGACTAACTAAAATAGGAAGGTACCCCGAAATGCTATGTATAACACTACTAAATTTAGCGCTTCTATATTTAGCATTTCTTGTTGCTATTTTCAACAATCATATTGCCACTCATTTATCCACCTCCATTAAAAATATAATTAATTATGTTAATAACAACTTTGCATTCTATTTTATCTTTTCAATTTTCCCATCACATGAAAAAATATATATAATTTCAAATCATTATACATAATATTTTATTACATAAATAAGCAAAAAAAATCTTTCAAAATATACATTTTAACCCTAAACTTGGGGAAGAGGCCAAATAAAACCTCAAATCTTTCAATTGGATTAGCAAAAACGTTGTGAGTATTTAATAAGGTTAAAAAAAAAACAAACGAACTAACTAACACCGAAACTTTAGATTGGGTCATTTGAATTATAACAGTGGCTAAATATTCATGCGCAAATCAATTCCTATAGTCCTTATTGCCTTATGGCAGGGATTAATAACAAATGTGTTACCTTTTTATTTTTTCTAAACTTTATTTAAATCCTTTATTTGATATGCCATTCCATTGTACCGTTGCACTTTTTTTTTGAAAGCAAGTGGTTCCAAGGATGTAGGTTTTAATGAAAATCTATTCTAATAATTATTAATATAATTTTTTTTGTAGGCTGGGCGGAAACATGTGATTAACAGTCATTAAGTACTCTCACGGGGAGGAGCCTAAGACTTGAACCAAAGACTCCAGTTAGTAAGACTTCATTCCACGGCCATTGCCGCTGAGCTACCCCAGTGGCATAATTATAAATAAATAATTTAAACTAGTCTATAATGATAATTTATAATTAATATAAATTATATTTACATCTTTTATTTTTGGAATGGTGTTTAAAAATTTAAGTTAACTATAATAATTCAAAAAATAATAAATTTCATTTTATTTATATTTATGAATTTTTAATAAAATAAAAATGAGGTGAAATTATATAATAAAAATAATGAATCGTTTATTATTATAAATATGTATTTTTTTATAGATAATTAATTGTACTTTAAAAATAACAAAAAATAATGATTATAATTAATAATCATAATTTAATTAAAAGAAATACGATTTTATTAAGTTTATGTTTTACAAATATTTATTAAAAATAAAAATTATTGATGATGATGAGTTAAGGTCATTGAAACCATTTTTGGTCTATCAGACCTAAAGAAACGAATTATTTAGTTTGATTTAATATTTTATTCTTATGCTTAAAAAGTGTGGAGAGAAACCCTCTGAGCTCACTCACTATAATTTTGACATCACACTAGAAAAGTCAATATCACAAAAAAAAATTATTATCTTATTATAATTAATTATTTGAATACTTCTCTTATTAAATAATGATGACATACTTGTACTCCACCATTCCAACATTCATAACCATGTGAATCCCGAGGGAAGAAATCACATTGGATACCAAATGAAACCCAATATTTACACAGATTCCTCCAGGCTACTTATGGACTTGTAGACTTCTAATTATTTATTATACATTAAAAACTTAAAAAATTAAAAAATATTTTTATGACAACCACAATAAAATACATGGCTTATTATACATTAAAAACTTAATTTATTTTTTATGACAACCACAATAAAATACATGGCTATTATACATTAAAAACTTAATTTATTTTTAATAACAACTACAATAAAATACATGGTTGGCAAACAAAGACAATGACATGACAAGATCCTGACATATAGAGAGATTATACTTTCAATTTCACAACGTGTCATCACCTAATCTCCTATCGTGAGCTAAAAAATAAGAACCGTCCAGATAGCCTCAAAATCTGATTTCGGGAAATCTGGGCCGTTGGTATGCAGTGGATCGGATCCACTTACGTATGATTTCATACAAAACATTCAGATCTGAATACCTTTCCACATCGACTTATTTATTAATTTTAAATTAATAATATTCATCATTATTTCTATTTTCGTTTTGCTTTTTACATGCGTCCTACTCATCCTTTCCTTGGGCTATAAATTATTTCCTTTTTAGGAACCTTTCCAACCCCAACCACCTCAAGTGACTTGGGATAAAACCCAAAATAGCAATAATTGGAAATGGGTGGGCCTAATAGGTTGCCAATGCATAGTATAAAGTCTTGAGGAATAAGTACATGGCAAATTATTTTTTTTTGTTTTGGTTTAGAGATTTTTTTTTTTTTTTTTTTTCTTTTAAAAATTTAATTAGAAATAAGGGAAATTGTATTTTAAGTGGTTGATTTTGTGTTATTTAAGTGGTTTAGGTTTTTAAGCCATTAAATTTATTTTTGTATTAAAAAACATAATTTAATGTAGGAACATTTTGTAGTCATTTGATTATATGAAACTAATCCAAAATGGTACACCTAATTATTATGGACATGTATTTCTTTGTAAGAGGGTAGAGTATGTACACCTCCATAGACTTTAGAAGTGAAATTAGTGTGCCAAGGTGGGTCCCCTATCTCACAAACAATGTGGTTTCATAAGGTGTGTCCCCTATCCCACAAACAATGGGGTCTCATACACCAATTTAGTGTTTGACATGATTGTGACCTTAAAGTTAAATTATTATTATTATTATTATTATTATATATAACTAGCACACCCTTGAAGTGAGGGAAAGAGAATATTGAATTATTTTGTGATTAAATGGTAAATGAATACCCTTGAAGATGTTTCTTTCGAATGATAAATGAATAATTGATAGAAGATTCATTTAAGAATTCCATTTGTTTATTATTCATTTATACACAGATGGTAGTTGTGTCCATTCACCTTAATTGGTACCCAAGTGAAACTCGATGTATCGAAATCTCAATGATCCCAATACTCAAACCCTCATGCCACTTGTGGAAATGTACTTAGACCGCCCAAAACAAGTGCTCTCTTCTCCCCTACACCCAACTTTGAAAAGCCAGTGTGGAGGTCAAAATTTGTGAACAATAAATTCTCATAACAAATAGAGTGTTGCAAAAGTTTAGAAAGGACTACATCACATGTAACCAAGAATAAGTACAATCTTGTTGAAAAAAAATCTATTATTAATTTAGCAAAGTCATCTTTTATTTTCTGTAACTTAACTTCACTTGTCAAGAATGAAATCGATGATGTAGACCCACACATCGTTGGTAGTGAGGTTCATCATCATCACCATGTGTACTGTCTACAAAATATTGCAAATCAATATGTGTATTGGGAATGCTTTGATTGTTTGGTCCCCATTTGTAGGATACTAGTCCTTTAAATTTGTTCCTACTTCTTTATAGACATGGTCACTTCCCCACAAATTTCTTAGAATAATTAAGGAATGGGTGAATATTGGAAGTGTTAGTTGGCTTCGCCTGATGCAAAGAGTGCCAATAGTGAAAGTATGGTGCATGATAGGCATATAGTGGATTTACTTGTAATATAGATGTTATTAATAATAATCCAAAAGAAACCCATATTATGATTTAGATCCAAGATGAGAGGCTTAACAACATAATGAAATATCCCAAATAGATTAAAGGGGCAAGTAGATGGTTTTGATAGGCTAGACAGTGGTGAGATGGGTTCATTTAAACAAGGCGAAACAACGTATTGAAATTATGAATCAACTTCAGTTTCTGAAAGTACATGCACTAGTATTAGGAAGGAAATTTGTCATATTACAATAAAAGTCATGGAAATTTTAGTTCTTCATGGACCATAAAAGGAAGACATTATTTGGCACTAGAATGACAAGAAGAATCCAAATTTATTGGAGTTGAGTTTCATTATGGCTAGAAATATTTTAAAGCAATTTGGCATCTAAGCGCCACTATCAAAGAAGGCTTGTAATGTGTAGATGATGGAGAAAACTTGCCTATTTTGTAGAGATATTTCATCTTAACTATAACAACTATGAAGACAATGTATGTAACATGTCACTTGAATGATGAAGGTTGACATCAAGTTTTCATTTTTGTTCAGTTGAAGTCTTAGTCTAGTTTTGTAGATATTATGTTAGAATGTTACTAATGACTTGTTTAACCCTCTCTTTAATGAATTCCACTCTTATCAATGGTCACTCTTTAAAAGAATTTTCAAATAGTTGATATTAGTGACAATATAATTGACAATATCATCATTAATTGTTTGACTTTGGGTTTTTCAAATGGTTGATCTTAGTCATACCATAAATTCACCAAATTATTTTGATAAAATTAACATGATTTTGGATTGACATGTCTTGGAATTTTCATTTACTTTTCATTTATTTTATGGTGGTTTTACTAAAACTATGCAATGTATATATTCAATTGATCTAGGATTTATTTTCTCAACCAATGAATGCCTACACTTGCATTTAATTATATTAACACAGTGATTGAAATATGAGAAAAATGATAGTTTTATTTTTTCCTTTAAAATTTGTAAGTCTCTTTTTCTTATTTTAATTTTTAATTTATTATTTTTCTTACAAAACCCATTTTGAACCTCAAGTTTCCCATAATTAATAAGATAACCTAATAATGCTTTGGTTTCTTGAATTTTAGACAAGTTTTATTGCTAGGCACTTTTGTGAGTATATGTCACACATTGTGACACATTTTTATATCGCATCCAAGCAAATGATGTCAAATCCAAATCTTTTGCCATCCGAAGAACTATTATCATCAATCCCCGAAAAATATTAAAGAAATACCTCTCCATAAAAGATAAGAAACCTGGATTACACACCTTAAAAACCCTATTTTTGGAGATTGCCATAGGTGCCAACATTATAACCTGCAACATCACACCTTGCATATCTAACATAATGAAGTGTCATCATAACTTGCCTTATCAAAAAGTGTGTCGGTGTTTTTACGTGGATAAAAAATAAAAATAAAGGTTACAAAGCTTCCATTCTAGAAGCCTCGTGGAGTATATTTCTGATTGGTGAGGGTATGGACTCGAATCCTTTCTCAAGTGGTTCTCATCCCTACCATAGTGGATCTCATCCCTTCCATTATGGATCTAATTCCTTATCGAGTGGATCTCAAACTTCCATCCTTGGCCTATAAATACAATACTCTCAATGGAAAAGGGGTTGGCTTTTAAATTTTTGAAGTATAATTTCACTCTACTAAAGTATCCATTGAAGGCTTTTGAATGCAAGGTTGAAATTGAGGACTATTGGGAGGAAGCTATCAACATCAAGGCATTGGTTTTGACTCTCTCTTTTTCCTTATTAATACAAAGAATATTTCTTTCCCACATATGTTGTTTTATTGTGCAAATATTGTAATGGAACTCTTTGGTCATCTATCTAGAATCTGTTGAATATTTTATATATTAAATGATTTGATTAGTTGTTTGTTGGTGATATTGCAAGTTTTGGCTTTGAGGATCAAAGGTAGAATGGGAGGTAGGATGTCCATGTTTACATTTTCAATAGTATTTTATGGAAAGTTTGTATATTTTTTTGT
>APFE031121723.1:0-24994 GCA_000404065.3 Pinus taeda
TCCACATTCTTGTATGTTTGATGATATATGCATTTGTGTGGTCAATATATATCTGGTCCTATATTGTTTATGATTGTATATCTCTTTGCTTTGAATGTATTATGCTGCTTTTACTTTACAGGTGCTCTTTGAAGTGGGGTAAGCGAGGAAGAAGCGGCAAAGATCTGTCAGAGGGGAGAGGAAACAAGCAAGGAGCCAAACAAAAGACTGAGGTTGTTACTCTCTGCTTCTCTCCCATCTACTTCTCATAAAGGAAATAAAAAGTAACTTTAGTTTGTTTGTTTCCAAGATAGCTACCCGTCTTAGTGGGACTAGCAGCTCTGAATGGACACTAGATTTCCCGATAACAATTCCTATTTTGGCAGGAAATCCTTTGGGTACCTAAAACGTCTCATCATAGGTGTTAACAACCTCAAACAAATCAAATTTTAATCTTTCATCACATCCTCATAAGGCTTCATTTTCAACATTATCTTTTGGTTTGATCATTAAGAGTACAAAATTCTTACTAGCATTAACAAGCCTCTTCATTTGTCCAGCATACACAAGTGATAAATTCAACTTCTTGTTATGTGTTCTAACAATGTACTCAATCCCATCTATAAACAAGTGATATTTTTTCTAATGGAGATTAAATATGGCTCTCCTATCATATATATATGGGCTTCCCGAAACCTTACAACAAATTTCAAGTGGAATGACATCAAGCTCTACCTCATCTATAAAATTTGTAGTGATGGAAAATCTCAGTTTACATCTTTTTGTCACATGAAATTTTGCATTGTCACATATCCATCCTAAAGGATAGGTTTAGTATGAGGAGTGGTTTCCAAATTCAATTTCTTAACAATGTCTTCTGAAATAAGGTTTTCTTGTGATCCACTATCAAATAGAGTATCTATCTTGGTATGTTTTGAAATGACTCTAATGTGGAATATCTCTATTTTTTATTTTTTCATGTTGAGTTTCATTGAGGCTACTTGAAGAACTAGTACTTGTAATAGAGTCCTTAACTTTAAATCCCATGGTTGTGATCTTTGTTTCATCCCTCAAATTGGATCCTAAATCATGTTGTCTAGATGAAGCAATATTTTGTTTCCCTTTATTGTTAAAATTTTTGGGTGTCATTTCAGGATGAAGTTTCCAACAATGCTCTTCAGTGTGGCCTTGTTTTGAACAGTAATTACATGTGATTTTTCTCCCTCCTTTTTGACTGAAGCATTCTTCTTCCATTTTCCTTTGAATTTCCCATTTCCTTTGTCTCCACTCTTGAATGGATTTTTGCTTCCCTCTTGAAGAAGATTCTTCCCTCTTTCTTATAAATGAGCTGCATGTACACAAACTTCATCTAGTTTTGTAGGGTTAAACATGAGAATTGTGTGTCTCAAATAAATATGTAATCCTCTAATGTATTTGAGTAAAGTTTCTTGAGAGGATAAATCTATACCCAAAATTGAAGCTTTCTTCCTAAATTCTTGAGTATAGCTTTGCACATTTTGACCCTTAGCTTGCCTAAAGTTTTTCCAACCCATTATAGCTTTTTGCATGTATGCTAATGGACAAAATTGTCTTCTTATTGCAACAACAAAATCATTCCAAGAGGATAAAACCTTACCACTTTTATTTATGTCCTCTTGAGTTTTTTCCTCCCACCAAATAAGTGTTCCACTTTCCAGCCTAAGAGAAGCAAGCTAAATTTTGGTCTCATCATCCTTGATTCTTTGTATCCTGCAATACACTTCAATATGACGAACCCAGTTATCTAATTTGTCAACATTTACCTCTCCATTGTACATAGGCAATTCAAACTTTATGTCAAGATTTAACAAAGGAGTTTTACCATGTCCCTTTGGATAATTTGGAGGTGTTTGTGAAAGGGTAGAAGAAGTAGAAGAAGATGAGGATGAGGATGAGGATGATGGAGGTCAAGGTGGTGGCTTGTCACCATTCCCTCCATTCCCTGTTGAAGTTTTGTCTCCTTTTTATCCATCTCCTTTTGGAGTTTTTGAGCTCTCTCCTTGCAACCTTGAGTTCCTCTCCTCATAAAGAACTTTTACCATTTTAGATGTCTCAAATAAGGATTTTCTTAAAGTTCTTTCATCTTCAGACATCCCTTCAGGACCTTCTTCATGTGCCATGATTGGTGAAGCTTGAGGTATGTGTGCTCACCTTGAAACAATGTGAGACCTTAGCACCAAAATTTCTCCTTCTCCTCTTTTAAGATTCAACCTTGTAAGCATAAGAAAACACTTGCAAACAAAATCAAACCTTCAAAATAACCTTGAGCTTTGATACCAAACTGATCTCTAATGTAAACTTGAAGGTGACGGAAAAATTGCAAGTAAAATTTTCTGTATTTTAGGCAATGGATCACTTTGAAAATCACATGAAATAATGGCTTTTAAACATAGTTAACAACATAAACAGAGACAAATATACCATATCATAAATACATAACAACAAAAATGATAAAGGAGTTCACCCCTCTCTTGGGCTACATCTTCTGGTCTAGCTTCTGATGTTGGGCCTCTTTTATTAAGTGCTCAAATTTGTGGTTACATGGATTTATAATGCTCAGGATGTAAATATTATGCCTTCAGTGGTGTTAGGACAGTAAAAAACCCCCAGTTGGGCCCTCGTTGAGCTTAATTTGGCCAAACAATGAAGAAGTTATGCTATCCCCAAGTTTTCCCTACTAACTAATCTACCAACTAGACTAAACTCCTAATGGTTCTATGAATTCCACCTTTCTAAGGCACGCTAAGCGACAATTTCACCCTGCTCTAGTAGAATTTTTGCCAAATTGGCTGCATTTTGTCGCTCAAGTTAAATGACCATTAATGCATGTGGTGGAAAAGTTAGGCCACATGGGGCCATGTGTCCGAGGGCTAGGGCTAACCACCCACCCCCGTCGGCGTATCCCCTTGGATCTTCGGTGGTTGGTTGTATGTGCCGCATAAAACTGGGTTCATTCCCCTAAACTTCGCACCTGTCATAAAATCCTCCGCTAAGCCCTCCACTATAATGGTTGTGGTTCCATGGGCTATGGTGACGGTGGATTGGTCCCTAAAGCTCTACTCTACTACGATTGTTGGTGTTGTTGGAATATTATCCAGTGGTTGATTCATATGGTGTCGTAGCCTTCGCCTCGGCCTGAGCCCGAACCCTTGGCTCCCTTGCTTGCGGTCTCGTGGGCGTGGGGTAACTGGGTGCTAGGGTTTAGCCTCAACCTCGTCCCAAAAACATTAATCGCATAAAGTTTAAATATAAATTTGCCACAATAGAAATTAAGTTCCACCTACGCGCTAGTGGTAAGGCATTGTGTTGCTACTCTAGAGGTCTTGTGTTTGATTCTGCTTGGTTTTAATTTGGCCATAACCAAATTCTATTGAACCCCGAGGTACCACGTGGTAGCCCATGACTGGGCCACGTGTCATCCCACCATTAGTCCAATTTCCAACTCAAAACTTCATTCACCAATCAAATGCACAGTAAATTTGACCAATGTCGTGAGGCAAAGTGGTAGCTTGCCATTGGCCCAGGTTGTACAATTAGCCTACCCAGTCACCTTGCGCAGTCATCGAACGGACTGCCCAGCCAACATTCTTGCAACCAACCTGCTTTTTTTTTACCTATTTAGGAAAATTATTAGAACGTGATATTGGGTGCATATGATATCAGTTTTGAGAGATTCAAATTTTGTTGGATTTAGGTTGTAGAGATATACTCTCTGGTATAGGTTTCGAGCACTTTTGAACACTTTGAATTTTGATCACTTTACTGATCCCTTGGATCATCAAGATAAATTTATTTATAGGAAAAGCACCCATTAAATACTTATAGGTTTCTCTTAGAATTATGAAATCAAAGGAGTCATTGTCATAAATGTAAGACCCCTTTGGGAATGTTGTATCTTGTAAAGAAAATTTTTGTAAAGTCAAGAGTGTAAAGACCCTCCAAGACCTTGTCAAACAAGTCAGCCTACAAGTAAAGACCCTCCAAGACTTTGTCAAACAAGTCAGCCTACAAGAAGGATCAAATCGACCTTGTGGATAGAAAATTAAAGCTCCTAAGAAGCCTATATATAAGATACATCAACCCCACTTGAAGGACATCCAATCAACTCACAAGAAGTTCGATCAAGAAAGGAAAAGAGGCCTAGAAGAGCAAAGAAAAGGAGGACTATAATAAGGAAAGAAATGAAGTCTTTGCTATGGGAAATCATCTCCTGAGTCAGACATACAAAGATTAGGGCTACATCATTATATATAGATCAAATTGAAAAAATAAAATGAGCTAGGGCACCAAAAGGTCTACTTTGCAAGCCGAGTTCCAAAGAAGGAAGAACCAATAAGGAAGGAATAAATCACCATATTTTCCACATGTGAAAGAACTAGGGTTTATACAATAGTTGGAGTTGCAAAAGAAACTGTTGGGGTCAAAATTGTTGGAAATGTTGTTGGGGTTGAAGTTGCTGGAAAATATGTTAGCGTTGAAGTTGTTGGAGAAGTTGTTAGAAAAATTGTTGGAAGTTGTTGAATTGGTCTTGGAGGGGTTTTTTTACAAGGGTCTTAGGTCTTGAAATTCTTCATTTGATGTTCTATAAGAAGAGAATAATTCATGTGGGTTTTCTTCTCATACGGAGAGGTTTTGACCCTCGATTGCAACCTATATTTTGTGTCCTCTTGTCTCATTGAACTTCATAGTAAATTGGTAGTTGTTTGATGATAAGAACACTAATAATAATAAAGTGAGAGAAGAATCTAATCAAGTTAAGTAAAAATATATCACAAGTAGTTATCAAAGTAAGAGAAATCGCCTAGTTAAGTTACCTTTTGATTTCTCAACATGGTATCAGAGATAAGGTGTCTACAACAAGAACAAGAGGCAGCTTGAAGATCACATGCGATAAAGAAGGGTACATAAGGGTTGAGCATAAGGAAATCATCAAGGAGGACTAAGAAGCACCAAGGAAGAGTGCTCATCTCAAGGATCACATCATCACAAGGAGAATAAGACCTCAAGGACCCTACCTACACTCAAAGAAATAAGGAATACACATTTGAAGCATCTTAAAGACTCCATGTTCTACATTTCTACACCCAAAGGAAGCAAAAAGGAGCATTTCCATCATCATCAAAGAAACCAAGGTGATATCCCTCACACTGAAGCAAAGACCACAACTCAAATATCCTTGAAGAAGATCATCAAGGAAGAAACATCATCAAGAAGGCATCAAGTTAAAGATATATCAATCTAGGAGCATATCCACTTGACATGTAAGTATCTTTATATTTGTGTCTAAATCTACTATCAACATGACTTCATTTTTCAAGGAGAGAAACAAACTGATTGGGTCATCATATTTCCTTGCATGGAAAAAGAGTATATATTTTATCCTAATAGAGAATGAAGTTATTAAATATTTTAAGGGTTCAATCTCCAAACCATCTCATAATCAAGACCAAGCACTATCGAAGTATATGAAAGAGGAAATAAGGTCTCAAATAATCCTCATAGAATCAATCAAGTATTCTCTCATCCCTTATGTAGAAAAGTTGGAGAAATCAAAGGATATCTATGAAAATTTTGTAGAATTGTTTTTTGTAAGCACTGTAGGAGAAGTCATACCATTGAGCACTGAACTATACAAAATTAAGATATCAAAGGAAGAAGGGGTAGCCTCATACCTTATGAGGGTACCTCAAATAAGAGATCAACTACAAGAACTAGGAGAAATAATGTTTGATAAAGAGATGGCCATCATTGTGCTCAATGCATTATCTGATGAATGGGGAAACTTGGTATCAAGTTTATATGGAAAGAAGGAAGCCACTCCATTAAGTAAAATTTGGTCAATATACAAAATTAAAGAAACTAGGTTGAAGGAAAAAAGCAATGTTGGTTCAAATGAACAAGTTCAAGCATATACTACCATGGCTAGGAGAAAGGGAAAGCTTAGAAAGTTTGATCCTCAGAAAAATAATAATATGGATATGTCAAAGATATAATGGTATGAGTGTAATGAATATGGGAACTTTAATAGTAATTGTCCTAAAATCAAGAAGGAAAAAAATGAAGCCCATGTTACCAAAGAAGTGGCAGAATCAGAAAAGAAGAAGTCAAAGAAGGAGGAAGTGAAAGATCTATATTGTGAATCAGATAATCTCTTTCACTTAGTTATTTTTAGTTATTAAAGAAAATAGAAAGCATCACAAGTATGACAGGATGCATTATAGAAATATAGAGATGAAATCATCATAGAAGAATGGAAGGATAGATAATGTAGAAAGTCTACATGGTTATAGCAGTCATTATGGAATCTGCTTTGGAAGCATATAAGAACAAACAAAGTAGAATTATATATGTTTGGAGGAAGTTCATCTAGCAAGATAGAATATAAATAAATAATCATTCATCATCATCATTAGAAAGGAGAATTTATAGAAAGATAATCATCAAGATCCTCCATTGGAATCTTAATTAAGAAGGTTCACCTCTACTTAGAATAATCAAGTGCCTCACAGATAGTACAAATTCCCCCATGTGTGGGATCCACTGGTAAGGTATGATGACCAAGATGTGCAACATGTCAAGTTGGTTGAAGTACTTTCATCTTCAAGCAAGAAGATGAAGTTTCTAGAAGGAAGTATAGATGACCAAAAGAAGGAAAAGGTATGTATATATTTAATAGATAAAGTCATGTCATCATATAGTTGCAGATAGCATGGTGGAATGATTTATCTCATGAGCATGATCGAAGAAGAAGGATCTCTTCCATTAGAATGATGCATCAAGGCATGAAGACAATGTGCCTTGAACTCTTCTACATATTGATAAGATGAAATCAACATAATATGACATCATATGGAATATGTGGTGGTTGAAAATCATGGTTCCTATGTTGAAAGAACCATATAAAGAAGATCCCGAGGAAATAAATATGTGAAGACAGGAAGAACAGTTTGTGAAATATGCACCTATAGTCACGTAAGATAAGATAAGTGATCAACATTCGACAACTAGAAGATTTAGCTATGACATGTCCATGGAAGAAGAAGGTATGAAGACCCTGATATGTATACTACAAGAGAAGAATATTAGTAATGAATGTCTTGGAGATGGATTCATACATGTGCATGATGTTGATGTTGCAAGAATCTGATGTCATGATGAAATGCCATCATAAATAGGTAGCTTTTATTTGATGTTCATTTTGATTTTTGAAAACATCTGGTTGAGTTAAAACAAGGCTACTGAAAGAGGGTTGTAGATGTCACCTATAACTAGTACTCATGAGATTGGATGGAAGATCATGAAAGAAACATGACTTGGAAGATGTATTTGTATGAAGGATAGCCAGATGTGGACTAGAATATCACTTTCTGATTAAGAGAAGGATCTCATGAATATTGGTTCAACATTATGTCTTGTTGAAAAGAAAGTGATGTAGAATATGGTTGATGCTCTACAAAGAAGTTATTATGATGAAATAGGTTCCATAATGAATAAGATGAAGTTCCTAACATGATGTAGAAATAGGATCCCTACAAGTAGCTGATAGTACCATAATCTCCACCAAAGAGCAGATAGTTGTTGTTGAAAACAAGTCCCTAGTTGAGAGGGAACTTGGGCAAGTCTTTGGTTAAGAGGGAGCTAGGGTATATTCCTTTTATATGAATGAGTATATCCTCCCTAGTTAAGAGGAAGAGATAGACACATCATTCTTCTCTTCATTTTATGAAGAAAGAATGGAGGATTGGGTAAGCATTTGAGATTGATTCTGGTACTCTTTGAGGATGTGGTAGGGAATCCAATAGGAAAGAGTAGTCAAAGAGAAAATTCCTTGAGGATGTGTTATTCCAATATAGGAATGGTCCTAAAAGTACATACCTTTTGAACATCCAGATGGGGTATGTGCCTTGAGAGACAATGATGAAAGCTTTTTATTAGACATTATCTCACCAACATTGCGCTCTGATCTTGTGGAGAGATATGGTTGTTAGTCAAGGCCTTGCTATGTGACAATGTTGGTTGATATGATGAGATGCATTGGTATAAGGTGATAAGATATCATATGAGATGACTTACCAATCTGACTCTTCTTATGAGAATTATTTAGTATGAGAATGTCTAAGTACCATGTATGGATTATGAATACCTCCCTAGTTAAGAGGAGTGTTGAAATGTGTAACTAGGTTCAATATTCACAATCTCTATTTTAATCATGCTTTTATGTATTTTATATTAAAGAGAAAAGAAATTTATTATTGTCATTCTTGACGCATGGGTTTCATGCTCAAGACAAATTTATTTATAGGTCAAGAACCCATTAAGTGCTTCTAGTTTTGTCATATAAATATGAATTCAAAAGAGTCATTGTCATACATGTAAGACCACTTTGGGCATGTTGTATCTTGTAAAGAAAGTTTTTGTAAATTCAAAAGTGTCATAAAGACCCTCCAAGACCCTGTCAAACAAGTCGACCTATAAGAAGGATCAATTAGGCCTCATGGACTACAAATTTGACCTCCTAAGAAGCCTCTATATAAGAGACATCAACCTCACTTGAAGGAAATCCAATCAACTCACAATAAGTTTGATAAAGAAAGAAAATCTACCTAGAAGAGCGAAGAAAAGGAGGACTAAAAGAAGGAAATAAACGAAGTCTTCGAAAAAAAATTTAGACTACCATCTCCACACACGTGCAACGATTAGGGCTATATCATTACAACTATATCGAATTGTATCTAAAGGACCTGAGTTAAGGCACCAAAAGTTCTACTTTGCAAGTTGAGTTCCAAATAAGTAAGAACCAAGTCAACGAAGGAGAAGGAAGGAAGAAATCACAATCTTTTCTACATGTGAAAGAACCAGGGATTTTGCAGTGGTCGAAGTTACAGAAGAAATTTTTGGGATCGAAGTTGTTAGAGAAATTTTTGAGGTCAAAGTTGTTGGAGAAGTTGTTGGGGTCAAAGTTGCTAGGAACGTTGCTAGGGTCGAAGTTGCTGGAGAAGTTTTTGGGATCAAAGTTGTTAAATAAGTTGTTGGAAGTTGTTGACTTGGTCTTGGAGGGGTCTTTGACAAGGGTCTTATGTCTTGGAATTAGTCATTTAAATTTCTATAAAAAGAGAAGAATTCTTATGGGTTTTCCTCTCAAAAGGAGAGGCTTTGGCCCTGGCTTGCAGCCTACATTTTGTGTCCTCTTGTCTTATTGATATTCATAGTTTGGTAGATATTTGATGATAATAATACTAATAGTAATCAAGTGAAAGAATAAGTTAATCAAGTTAAGTAAAAATATATCACAAGCAGTTATCAAAGTAAGAGAAATCACCTAATTAATTTTCCCCTTGATTTATCAACATTTATGTCAGGTACTTGGCATCCTAATAAGATCCCCAAACCATGTCAGATCAATATTTTTTCACAAAAATATTTCCTTCATATTATTTCATTGGATGAAAACTTGTTCTTCATGGATTTTGTGTTTCTTCGATATCATTTTTCTAATTCTCAAGATTGGTTTTGTGATCAGATAAATGATTCTGCTTTAGTTGATTCATCTCCATGCAAATATCTCGGAGGAAATTCAGGTTTGGAATGCATATCTTTCATGGATGCACAAATCTATGAAGCCTATCATTCTCTTAATCAAGATAAATATCATCATTGACTGAGAAATTCATATATGTTAAGTGATTTTGTGGACAATCAACTCCTAATATTTACCATGAATGTTATGAAGCTAATCATTTTTGTTCTAGCCCAATCAATCCTTTTGAGTAGCATTGATTGCTTGAGCCATTTAGTGGGTAAAACCCCCATGCTGACATGGATACTAGATTTGATTTGACATATCCTTCTAACCTTTTTTCAACAAGTTGTTTTAATTTATTTCCCACATTCAAAAGGCTAGCAATTTCATTTGATTCCCCAAGCTTTCATATTACTAGTCTAATATGGAATTGGATAGAAAGGGAACTGATCGGAAATCAAGAATATTGCATGTCATGTTACCAAACTGATCATAACACTGGGTCTAACAACTTCCATTCAAATAATCATTTTCCCACTTGTATATCTGAGATAATTGTTTTACGTCAATTGATCTTGCTTAACCCATTGATCTTTATGATTTATGATTTCATTGTTTAGATACTTGTCAAACAGTTGAGTTACATCAACCTTTGCTAATGGATATGTCAGTTGCTCAAAATCTTGACAAGGTTTCTGAACAAGATCAGGTTATATTTTCCTTGCAATATTCTCCCAATGATTCACATGCACTAATTGAAAGCTCATTCTCTTGAGAGTTTTAAGGTTTTTGAAATGATTTTTTTTAATTTCAGGATCGAATATATGATTGACTAGAAACATCCTACTTAGTAAGTTATTTGATAATAATAAGTTTCGATATTTCATGTTATTTTCTAAGAAAGAAAACAAAAACAAAGGAACATTTAGAAGAATAATTTGAGATTGGTATGACTCTTGTTCTAATCTGAAAGTTAAGGATGCAGGTTGGTTAAGGTTAGTTGTTATGGCACATCTTTATGTCTTGAGTGAAGACCTTCTATCTTTTGTGCAAAGTATGCAAGTTGTTATCTTTATTTTTTAACATTGCTTTATATTAGTTTTAATTTCTCTTATCTTTGTGATTTCAGGTCGGGAACAACTATAGTGGTTTCATTGGAAATTTCATTACACTTAGACCTAATATTCTAGCTGGTTAGGTTAGGAGTAGGTCTAGCTGCATTCTGGTTTCCTTTACACTCATCCTGCACTTCCTCTCCTTCAATCTTCCTTTGGTTTTCTTACTTTGTCTCGCGTGTTTCCTTTTAGTTTCCCATTTCCTTTGTTCTTTTGGTCTTGATCTCATGTTTTTTCATGTATTTTCTTTTGTGTATTGTTCAATAAGACTTTACATGAAAATTCTCTTACTTGGCTCAAAAGACAATGTGGCGAAACTTGAAAAGGGAAATTATGACGGAAAAAAACCCTTGGCTAATCTATAATCCTCTTCTTTGTCTCGGTTTATATATCTTTTAAATTCAATGATGTCTAAATGGAAAATATGATCCATTCAAATGGAAATCCATAAGAAGAATAATGATGCCCACATCTATTTTAGGATGCTCATTCCTTGACTCGGTATGGTAATTCAATGGTGTTTTATCGCTGATCCAATCAAGTAGAGAAGGGAAAACAGAAAAATAATGGCGAGTATATCAATTTCAAAGGTATATATAACTATTTCTAAAGGAACAACCTCCCTTTATCTCAATAATTCACGATCCCTCTTCCACC
Organism: Pinus taeda; assembly: GCA_000404065.3. NCBI lineage: Eukaryota > Viridiplantae > Streptophyta > Pinopsida > Pinales > Pinaceae > Pinus > Pinus taeda. The sequence continues at coordinate 11,311 of APFE031121723.1, forward strand.
TTGGCGATAGAAACACTGATAAAATGAAATGTGCATAAAGCATAAAATAAGTAAGGGTTGAACGAAGAGAATGGCTTCCTGTGCAAAGAGGTGAAGCAAGTCACTTTGTCGGGGTATTTAATAGGCCTACTGGTAGTGAAGCGATGCTTGTGTTCCTATGGTGACACTGTCAGGATACTGCACAGGCTCATTGGCAGCAAAGCAACACCAAAAATGAAAACTAAGAGTGATCATCCTAAACTCACAACTATATTACCCTTCTCCTAAATCAAAATAATTTTGACACAACAAGCTTTATGAATGTGCTAACTGAGAAAGGGAATAAAGGAGACTACATCTATAATTGAGAAAAATGGGGAGCCTACTTGAAAGATTATACCTTGTGCATAAAGTAAGACCAAAATAGATATGTTGAAGTTCTTCCAGTGTGCCACCAAGTGCTTTTGTTGCAATAAAATCCCTCCAAAAGTTTCCCTACACAAGAATTTTGGAGCCTACTTGTGATCCTATGATTTTACGTTCCTTGATTGTTCATAATGGCTTCATGGTCGGTTAATTTTTCCTAGGGTTTTAACTGGCAAAATCACTTGATTACACATGCTTAGCCTTTAATTAATTTGAAACTTCTTTTCAAGTAAGCCTAACATTCAAGATGTACCTTATAAAGTCAAGCATTGCACAATCCTTGCTAATAGTGACTGCACAGTTGTTGAGGAAAGTGACTGTGTAGTTCTCCGTGGATGATGACTGTGTAGTCCCAAGAGATAGTGCTTGTGCAATTCCTAGAGATATAGACCACAGGACCCCTATAAAAAATCAATGCACAACCCTAATTTGATAGTTATCTCACCCTTAATAGTAATTGCATCATCTTCCCAGTGAGCTTTCTCAACTGTCGCTTTTCTGCACTTTGGTTTTCATATGTGTCGCTTTCACTTTTGCAACTATCATTTTTTGCTTGTTTTTACTTTCACAAGTGTCATTTTGTTCTCTTCACTATAGCATGTGTCACTTTCACTTTCTTTATCTTTTAAAAGTGTCATTTTCACGTTTTCTTATTATCACAGTTATCGCTTTTAATTGTTTTCACTCTTCCATGTGTCGCATTTTAGTGTACCACTAGAGACCACCCTAGTGCATTCTTCTATTGTATAAAATCATATATATCACAAAAATATGCACTAGACACTTTCCCATAGCTTAGCACACTATTTGGTTGCATTCGACACTCCTGTCGTTACTTGTATTCAAAGTGTCACAAAGTGACATTTCAACTGTCACACTTAGAAATAAGTGTCGCTTTGCTATCGTTTCAAGTTATGCAAGTCAATTTTGAATTATGTGGCATGTGTTGATGTTATCTAAGTGTCATATTACCATTTTAGGATTTTCTTGCATGCCTGGTTCTCTCTTACCTGGTTGATCCCATACTTATCCATTTTGGAGCCTTCACTGTCCTTGCATCTTGCTCAAAATTAAACAAATCTTTCTCTCTCCTAGAAATACACACTACGCTTTCCCAGACCACAACGAAGCATTCCCTATCTCCTGAAATTGTGCACTGCATAGTCCTAGAGAACAATCTCGCTCCATCAACACACTGAGCAACCTTGAAATCTAAGTCATGAATTCAGTTGCCTGACCTTGTCAACTATGGAATTCCTATTCTATCTCTCCCTAGGTTATGCATTTCTTAGTTGCAGTGGGAATTTAGGCCTCTTTATATCACTAACTTTGCCAACTATGTAGTTTCATAAGCCCCCCCTAGTCACTACATATTGCGCAATTCTCATGAGAAAGTATACCTCCTTATCTCTCTGAGTTTCTTAACTATGTAATTCTCTTCATCACTTGAGCCTCCTATTGCACATTCCATATTTCTAGTGAGAAAGGGATCATCTCTGTGTCACTGAAGTCCTGCTCCTCCTACTAATTAAGATCCATCATTTTGCAATCCTTTGTCCTGGATTGTTCCCCACTATGCATTACTACTATTTTACATTAATTCCTCCCCTTCGTCCCTGTGATGCCCAACTGTGCAATCTCTATCTCCTTAAGCTTGGGCACTCCTCATTTTACTGCATCAATCAGCATGTTCCGTACCTCACCTCCTAGAATCCTTCAATGTGTAATAATAATTGTCAACCTCTTGTATTATGTATTGTCAGTTCCAGTGAGTAGTGAGGCATCACTGAGTTCTTACAGCCCTCAACTATGCAATTACCCTTACATGTTGTCACATTTGTATCAACATATTCCATGAGTAATAAGAGGTATCATAGGTGGTTTTTGGACTAATTTTTTCTTTTCATGAGTGGTATCCATCAACAAGTATCATCATCACAACATGACAGGGTAAATGCTTAAGAGAGCTCATCAAGGAGAGGCCATCAAGGAGAGACTACAAGAGAGTACTTGTGAAGGAGAAGAGGAAGAACTATCATGAAGAACATAAAAGGAACCTCTGATTAAGACAAACAAGATGACTTGGAAGGTTTCAACATTCACCTAGACGATTTTGGAGGGTGGAAATGAAGAACAAGCAAATATCTATCATGAAGATGTCAAATTCAAAGCAACAGGAAGAGAAGCTTGGAAATTCCACACCATCATGAAGTTCCATGTCATCATTGCCAAGTTATGGATTATACAAGTTTCATCACAATGCCATGTGTTTCAATGGGTCTTGTCACGTGATGTGGAGTGTAATTATGTATTTTTAAAAAATGAAAAAATTCAAATGTGTGGAAGTCCAAGTGTCACATGTGGAATATGAAAAGTCACATGTGCAATAAAGAGTCACTATAAAAAGTCCAAGAGTATTGCAGAAGTTCAAAAGTCACTTGGAACTCCAATAGTAATGAGGGCAGCTCAAAAGTCATGAGGATATGAAAGCCCATTCCTCTTGTTATAAATACACCCTCATAACTCAAGAAAATGGGTTTTGGAGGCTTAAGCTTTGGAGAGTTAGATTTGGCTTCTCTAGCATGGCATGGGAGAGAAGATCATTCTTTGGAGAAGAAAGAAGTTAATTAATGTTCCACTATTGGATCTAGTGTCCCACCATTGTAATTGTGTACTTGGATCTATCACCTCATAATCAAAAGCTCACTAAGCCAACACATTTTCATGCATGTATCATGAATATTGTAATACTATTCTTTTCATATATGTGGTATACGTACTAAAGAAATTGAACTATTTCATTCAATTTGGTGCTTATATTGTTGAATATGTGTTGTCTTTTCTTTAATGATCATTGTGTCTATGTGAACTACTTTGCCAGATATCAAACAAACCTTTCCTTGCTCTTGTGTGCTTCTCTTATGATAGTACTATTACTTTCCTTCTAGAGACTCACTCTTTACTCCCCTCTCGTGAAAGTATCCTTTTACACATTTCAATTGGTGTTTCATAGTGGCAACTTACTTGTTGGTTTCAAAGGTTATGTGCATACTCTCTTATGTTATTCATTGCATCTACGGAAATCCTTAGAGTTATGGTGGCTAGGTTGATACTCCGGATGGGGCTCCCACTCCAAACAGTGTGAGGTATAATTGTGACTTCGCATTGGGGAGACCCCCTAGATGATAGATTTCTGACACCGTTAGCACATCCTTTTTTTCATATTCTACACATAGATACCTTTCCAATGGTGCAAGAAGCACACCAATCAGAGTCTGTATGCAAAAAAGTTTCCACTCGAAAGTTAACATTTTTGTTTTCACCACCATAATTGGAGAGGATGCCATACTAGCCCTCATTATTCATAGAAATGGAGCTATCCATGTGATTATTATGAAGAAGAATCTAAAATAATCTATATTATAACTCTGGTTAGGATTTCAGTTGGTTAAATCTAACCACTATTAAGTTATCAAGATATGTTATAACTAGGTCACCAGGAGGAAAATAGGTTCCATTCTTTTTGAGTGCATTTGTTCCATAGATGAAAAAAAATCAAGAGGGATAGGCGATAGAGTGCACAAAGATGATTTATGCATTGTTGTATCTTACTAGACACAGACCATACTTCTTTGTACTCACAACCATTTTCTATCTAGGGAAAGAAAGTAGAGTGACCTCATCTTCTAGCTAGGTTTTCTCTCGAAATGGTTCCCCATGTCATTTCTTGTGTCAAATCGTGGTTTGTGATTTTTTATTTCATTTTTTCTATTCTCTACATCATTTTAATTTACATGCATACACAAATAATAGTAATTTACAAATCTAGAAATCTAAAGAGAAATTAAACCCTAATAGTGTATGTTGGGCACAGGATCCCCCAAAGGCAGTTTTGGGGCTTAGAGCCCAGATTTTGGTCCAAGTTTTGTAATTCCAATAGGGTTGTCCACCCTTATCTTGATAATGTAATGTCGGCTATAGAAGATCTACCCATGGTCCGCGGACCATGGGATTATATAAATAGAGAAAAGCTCTAAGTAGTTAAGGCATCACAGAATGTCTAAGTAATGAAGATGTATACAAGATAATTCTAAAGTGTAAAGTCTAGTTTTGGGTCGTAGAGTAGGAAGAGGCTCTGCACCTGAGTGTGCAGAGGTCTAGTAGTTCACAGCTACGTGCACAGACCCTTGGAAGTTAAGTGCGTAGGGCGAGTCGAGTCTATAACCATATGAAGTATTAATAAAGAGAAGTTTCTATCAATTTTGTGTATTTATTTCTTATTTATGCATCTTTTATATTGGGTATGAATTTCACTTCTAATGCTTATATGATGTGCAAATGTGTATAATTGTATTGGCTAAGTGAATGCAAGTAAGAATATTTGTTTACGTGAAGATAATTAAGATTTGTCGATAAGATAAGTAAGATACTTAGTCTAAGTCAAGAATTAGTGCAGTTCGTTGCCTTAGCAGCATGAAAGGACTCCAACCCTTGGTTAGGGCTATGCAAAAGCTAATTGTAACCAATTACGAAGGCACTAAAAGTTAGAACAGAGCACGAGACGACCGGCACGAAGGCAGGTCTAGTTGGACTAAACCAACATCACATCCATCTCAAGGGTGCATAAACTTGGTTCCAACATCCCCCCATACTGCTTCGGGTGAGACTTCCATCCGCGCTCTATGGGCTGATGTCAAAAGGGCCAGTACTGGAGGGATACGTTTGGCTAAATATCTTTGAACCTGGGTTACGCCCCCATAAGCCAAAAAATGGTTCTGTTGCCGAGATAGGAATATGCATGAGAGATGTGTGATGTCATATCATTGGAATCCAACTAAGAAACAAATCAAAGGCTGGTTGGACAGAAGAATTCATGAGTTCATGGTGTAGGAGAACAGAAACCCAAGACTCTTAAAATAAGAGTGGTTAGATAGTTACTTGTATATGGAGATCCACGAAATATTTTTCGCATCCTTCCCTACTGAGCTATACGAGCGGATCGTAAAGCTAGCAGACAACCAAGGAAGGTGAAAACTTGACAGTCTTATTGTGTGGACCCCAGAGCTAGTGCGAAGTTTGGAAGCATCAGAATATAAGATCACGTGCATCGTTGATCATTGGATTGATCATATTATAGGAGGATTTGTTACTGAGTTCACGGTCGACAACTCAATTATCTACAGTGAGGAAGAGTGACACTTTCTCAAAGGACCGCAAGGTAAGTACGTAAAGTCTTTGAATACTTGGATTAAAATGCTATTATGCGAAAAGTGGGTTATGCAGTTACCTTGATGTTTGAAGCTACACAAAGTGGAAAGGTTTACAAGAACGAAGGAAATAAGGGTCCAGAAAGTAGCCCCTTGATCTCACCTCGATGAAGGGACAAGGAAGATCATGCGAAGGTCTCTCTGTGAAATGTTATTCATATGATAAGACAATGAATTTTGTGAATTCCACCTCCACCTACACCACCACTGGGTTCGCTGGAATCACCTCCATGTTCACCTGTACCAACTCCACCACCACCGCGATTCAGTATGGCAACCACAGTGAAGTTGCCTGTGTTCAAAGGTTTGGGAAATGAGGATCCGAACCAATTCTGGTTCATTGTATGGGCTGTATGGGAAGCGCAAGGTGTGAAAGATGACCATATAAAGAAAGCGACACTAGTTAGCACCCTGCAGGGTCACGCGCTGACTTGGTATATTAATTACTCCAACGATAACCGGAATGCAAGAGTTGCAGATATCCAAACAACTTTAAATAGGGAATTTAGCAGGTTGAAGTCTGAAGCGCAATCAATTATGGGATTCAGAGAGATCACGATGCTACCAGGTGAGACTCCTTGGGAGCTGGATCTGAGGCTGAAATGTATGATTCACGAAACCAATATGAATATGACATATGGAAAGCATCACGAGTGGTTTGTAGCTTCGCTACTACCACATTTAAGGAGTGCGCTATCACAACAGAAGATAACAACTTAGGCAGAGGTTTTGGAGATTTCCATGAGGCTTCATGAGACACCGATGCAGGATCCTAACCTAGGAGTTCAGTAGTTCCACGCGTAGCTGAAGAATTTGTGCCTTGAGATGCAAAGTCTAAAACAGGATAGGACGGTTCGACCAAAGGTGCGCGAAGAAGTATGGTGCGTGAAATGCAAGAATCAGGGTAATGACAAAGATCACTACCTAGTTTTTACAAATTACCTTATAGGAGGAGGACCGATGCCTTTATGGCCGGATGTTCAAGCAGGACCTAGTGCAACACCTGCTTTGTGGTGTGTTATTTGTCAAATAGCAGGAAAACATGCCACGGATAACTGCCACTTGCTAAAAAAGTATATGCAGAATTCGTAATAGTTTTTCTGCAACTTTTGTAGGTCAATGGGACATGACGAGTGTACTTGCAAAAGCTATGAGCTGATGGATAGAACACCCACCTACAGGGTTCAAGCTGAAATGAAACCCCATGACCAGAATGCAGGAATGGCTTGAATAGGATTTTAGGAGCGTAGACGAGACCGAGGTGGAGGAGGACCTAGTAGAGGTCACGAACATTTGATTTGCTACAATTGCAGAGGGCCACAACACTATGCCCGTGATTGCATGAATCCAATGTGCCCGTCATGCAAGTATTGCATGTTGTTTGATCATGAGACAGAAGATTTTCCTACGCTGATAGCTAGGATACATGACAAAGGAGCACTACCAGCTCCCCTGACACAGAACTTGCAAATGGTGAGGTCTAAGCCATGTGAGGAAGAACCGAATGTAAGCATTTTTCTCTGAAGTGGAATCGCGAGAAGAGATGACAAAGGAAAACAACCTAAGGATAGTACATGGGTTCATAAAGCCCCGACGAAAGAAGCTAAGTTTGATTTGGAGTGCGCTAGAGAAACGTTCATGGAAGCTAAGAAGAACTTCACTGATGCCTCCACTTCAGGAAGTAGAGATAAACCAGAGCAGGAAATGGACCCATCCATGCAGACAACTTTCCACAAAACCCGTAGGAAGTTACTGCGTGACAGTAAGGCTGTAAAAGGGTTATAGTAACTCATCAACAGATGCACTGAGACTGGACCAGGAGAACCGCGCGTAGTCCGAAAGATCAGAAAGCATAAGACAAGGACATGCTATGAAATGAGACTTACCACGCAGATCAGAGAATATGAGATGGATCAAGTCATTTTGGATTTGGGATCAGATGTGAATGTTCTACCAAACCAGACATGGAAGCGAATGGTGAGACCTACACTGCAATGGTCTCCAATTCAGCTAAGGATGGCGAACCAGCAGAAAATAATACCCATGGGGCAATTACAGGGAATAACTATGGATATTGAGGGAGCGAAAGCGCTGGCAGACTTCGAAGTGATAGAGATTGTTGACAACAATAATCCCTACCCCACACTCTTAGGAATTGATTGGGATGCTAATATGAATGGGGTAATTAATCTGAAGAAGCGGAAAATAATTTTTGAGAAGAAATCACTACGCGTAATTTTACCCCTGAACCCTGCTGAAGGATTGCACTATACAGAATCGGTTCGTGACTATGAGTGCGATGACGATTTGGACTGTATCTATAAGATAACAGCACGAGACAAAGACTGGGTGAATCCCACCAAGGATGGGCAGATTATATGGGAGCACGAGATCTCTTGCACTTCGGATTCTGATGAATAAATAGAACGATAGCAGAAAAGGTTACATGAAGTAACGACATTGAATTACAATATGATGACCAAGTTGTCGTGCTACGTGTTGAAAAAAGTAAGATATATGCCTACTTATGATGGTCTAAATGAGGTAGATACGTTCTTGGATGCATTTGAAAGGGACGTGCCGAAAAATCAATGCTTCCAGGCCTTGGACTGGGTACTGTGCGCTACGCCCACAAGATGGTGGGGTACGCACAAAGGGAGTTTTGACGATTGACGCGAATGTAGGAGAATGATGTGAGTACGAATTAGGAAACCTAAGATGTGACTGAAAATCAAGTACGATGGACAAGATGACCCATGCACGCATCTGGCCAAATGGATGAAGGCATATGGAGAAGAGGCCCAACCTATGCAGATGCACATGTACACCAAGCTAAAATACATGGTCAATAAGCATGTGTTGGGGGGGCGAACTTGCAGATGGCTCTTAATGTTGGGAAGATATTATGCAGCAATAGAAACCACACAGAAGCATTCAAAAAAGTACTGGAAACCGCACTGACCAGGGTATGCAATGCACAATGAAAAGGTTGGGACCTACGTGTACCTGCAATGTTATGGACTTATAGAACGACATGCAAGAAACTAATGGGATAGACACCTTTTAGGCTTGTCTATGGAGTGGAAGTTTTAATGCCTATGGAATACATCATTCCTAGTCCGCGCATACCAGTGCTCACAAATATGATGGATCACAAAGCCCTAGAGAAGAGGCTCGCGCAGTTGGATGAGCTCAAAGAACGATTTTTGGCTGGATTTCACCAGCAGTTCTAGAAGCAGTGCGAAAAGGCATGGCACGATCGACATATTAAGCTGTGCACCATTAAGTTGAATGATTTGGTACTGTTGTATGATAGTAAGTTTGATAAATTTCCAGGGAAGATAAAAATGTATTGGCTGGGGCCGTATGTCATTAAGGAGATTACAGATGGTGGCACGGTACAGTTAGTAAAGTTAAATGGAGAACCCTTCCTAGGAAAGTGAATGGTAGTTGTATGAAGCCATACACAGGTGGCTCGGCCATCTGACTAGCCGACAAAAGCATAGTCTTAGTGCTCCAGGCAGCTGAAAGGAGGCGACAGACTATAAACTACTCTGCCTGAGAACTATGCAATCTCAGGACTACACAGAGTGGCAAAGAATAACAGGGTCCACGACAGCACGAGGATAGTGGCACTGCCACTCGCGTCAGCCAAAAAGTGACTGTTAGTCACTATTGACGATGTGATGCTTGGTTTCAGGCCAAATGGAGTGGGCAGCAGGGATTTAAGGTGAACTTTATGGGATAGATTCATGAAAATCTCCTGCCAATCTAGCATTAATGGACTGAATGTGGGGGGAAAAGTTGAATTCAAATTCAAAAGGCGCTATAAATTACAAATGGTTGTCCAACAAACAACACTTGGAAATTTGAGAACTGAGTTGCTGCGTGCTCAAATATTCATGAACCGAGACTTATTCAATATTCTGAAAGCGAATTCATTGCTTGAGCAATTACCAGAGACAGTAAGAGAACTATGGAATCGCACTATGGTAGCACCCGAAGGAGTCATGGATACCGGAGCAATGACAGCCCAGGAAGTCGCATAGGCAATTGCAGAAATAGAAGCCCCAGAGAGCACTGGAATAATCGTTAAGGTCCCTAAATCACCTTGCACGTCGAGACCTAAGAAGGATAAGTAGGCCATAGTACCAGTGCACATCTCGCCCCGAAATCCACTGAGGGCCAAGCTTACAAAGGAGGAAAAGGGGAATGCCATTAATTTGGAGGTTGAATTGGAGGAAGAGTTTGAAGAAATCCCAGTGGAGGACGAGGATGTAGAGATGGAAGTCGAAACATAGGGTGTAGACCCTCTGACCAGGCTGCATGCATATGTTCCTCCACAGAAGGGTAAAGCCAAGGTACCCAAGGATATAGATGAGAACAAGAGCTCTCTGCAATATCCGCTTCTCCCAGATGATATTATTTTTGAAGGAGAACACTTGGGATGTGTCCCCGTGTTAAAATTTGAATATTGGGACCTTGCGGACCATGGGAAGTTCCCACATTTAGAGACTGCGTAGCTAATGTGCTAGAAGATAGATGCATCGGCTAGAATAATAGAGTTGGAGCCGCGCAAATGGCTGAGAGGTGTAGAGAAGGCAGGATTGCTAAACCTGCTCTCGGAGCTGCATTACCATTGTGCCCTAGTGACCATTTTCATCATCACGCAGTTGCTCTACTTGGTGCATGATGGGTGCTTGTGGCTAGAGGAGCCCATCCCCATCACATATCATCTAATTCACCAGATCACACGACACCTTGCACAGCGGAGGACGCATCAAACATTTCAAAGGGAAAAATTGATGACTTGGCCATTGCAGAGGCTATGAAAAAGAAATTTAAGTTGGAGAAGAAGAAGTGAGGATATGCCATCTCCAACATCAGCAACCCTACTGTCAAGGTCACGACACAAATATTGGTAAGAAAAGTGATACGGAAGTGTTGCACGGATGAGGTTCCTATGTTAGTGGTTGCATTAGTAGAGCAATGCACAAAAGGGGTCCAATTCAATTGGGCAAACTATCTATGCAGTGAGTTCCTTGCGAACTGTCGCGAGGCATAGGAACATGGAAAAACATTTCATTATGTATGGCTCCTGTTGTCAATAATACTAGTGGCATGGGAGTTTCCCAGAGATAGCCAATTCCCATCGATCACGTAGGACCTTCCAGAGGCAGCGAAGTATGCTTCGGTCTGGGCAACCAAGGACACACAAAGGACAAGGGAGAGCAAGATCTTTTGGGTGCTCATGGAGATGAACATCAAGATGGGGATTAACTGCAAGCCTGGTTATCACACACGGTCTACAACAGTCTGTAGAGCTTTACGGAGTTCAAGGCAGATTTCCACCATGTCTTCATCAGGGCATAGAAGGACCCCACGAAGACGTGGCATGACGTACCATACTTAGCAAGCGATGATGTAATTTTCACAGTCCTTGAGTTTTGGCCACCGGAGTGGTGCGCTCCAGTTGGCTCCACGATGGAAGCAGAGAAGTTTGTCGCACAGAGGAAGAAGGAAGAGACAAAACTGTGGATGGAAAAGATGGTGGAAAAGAAGAGGAAGGAAGAAACAACAGCTAAGGCCCAGGTAGCACGCTACGCTGCGAAGTTGGCTGAGGAGCAACAAAAGACAACAGAAGAAGAGCCTGAAGGATAGAAGTTTCCTTTTCCCAAGACAGAGACCGATATAAAACAAGGTGGCACAGACCCACAAACAACGTCCACCTAGCTAAAGCATCCGCAACCACGAGAGCAAGTAGGGCCATGAAAGAAGACAAAGGCCTCAAAGACTTCATTCGACCAAAGCACCCTCACTAAGGGGGATCTACATGATATCGACGAAATGGTGAGGGATGTCACTACAGAGGCCCTCGAGCAGTTTGACAAGCAACACCAGTTGGTATTGGAGGCCCTCCAAACATAGATACAGGATTTGCAAGTGCGCACTCCATAGGCTGGCACATTGTCAAACAACCTCACAGTCAGCACTTCAGTGGCCGAGGGGATGTTGTGTGCCAAGATGACCAACAAAATAGTGCTACAAGATGGTGCACTCATGATAAAGAATGAGGTCGACAGGCCTATGGTCAGTAACTTGAAAGGGATCGGGTTAAACATGGCTACGCTCCCTTGGGAGACACTCTATCTTTTGCAAGATGGAGTCACTACAGAACTATGGGTCAGGGAAATCCGTGCTATACAGGTAATGAGCGAGCAACACATCAATATTGAGCAGTTGAGCCTGCAGCGTAATGAGGCTGTCGAGCAGAAAAAAAAAAATAGTGCAGGTAGTGGAGGAAGCTTGCCAGATGGTCCTAGAGTTGGGCATCCAAGCAGAGGAACCAGTGGAGGCGCATGTCCGAAAGTTAGCGAGAGAGGTGCGCAATGTAAGAGCAGAAATGGCTAGGGTTCAGTTGGAGTTGAATCTGCAAATCACATAACTACAATTGAAGGCTCAACCTTCAACTCTGCCGAAGGTTAGAGAACAACGCACCAACGCGGTCACAACAACAATGGCAGCAGTTGACAGTGTAGTGGCAGACTGCATGAAACTATTCAAGAAGTCATTCAAGGTCCTCACCACCCTGTAGGACGACCCAAACATAGAGTGCCTAGAGACAGAGGTGCGCGAGTTGCAACAGAGGTATGACAAAGTAAAAGGGACCATGCAGACGGTTTCCCTTACACAAAGGCTTACAAGGATGCAACAAGAAAAGGCGCTCAAGGAGCAGGTGGACGCTACTCGGCATAAAGAGGCAGTTTTGAAAGCGCGCTTACAGCCATGGATCAATGAGCCGTATACAATTACAACATCCATTGAAGCAAAGGTTGCGCAGCTACAAGAAACTCAGAAGAGTATTCTTGGAAGCATTTCAATGATAGCAGTCACCGAACAACATGTAGAGGAAATCTAGCAGGCAGCAACTTCGTGTGTTGCCGAACTTGCAACGATCCAATCACAGTAGGTAGATCTTCGTGCTAAGATCTCCGCACCTACAAAGTGACTCGAGGGTGAGTTATGATGTTTGTGTTTGGGTCCTATTGGGCACAGGATCCCCCAAGGGAAGTTTTGGGGCTTAGAGACAATATTTTGGTCCATGTTTTGCAATTCCAATAGGGTTTTCTACCCTTATTTTGATAATGTAATGTCTGATGTAGAAGATATACCCATGGTCAGTGGACCATGGGATTATATAAATAGAGAAAAGCTCTAAGTAGTTAAGGCATCACAGAATGTCTAAGGAATGAAGATGTATGCGAGATAATTCTAAAGCGTAAAGTCTAGTTTTGGGTGGTAGAGTAGGAAGAGGCTCTGCAACTAAGTGTGCAGAGGTCTAGTAGTCCACAGCTAAGTGCACGAACCCTTGGAGTTAAGTGCGCAGGGCGAGTCAAGTCTGTAACCATACGAAGTATTAATAAAGAGAAGCTTCTGTCAATTTTGTGTATTTATTTCTTATTTATGCATCTTTTATATTGGGTATGAATTTCACTTCTAATGCTTATATGATGGGCGAATGTGTATAATTGTATTGGCTAAGTGAACCCAGGTAAGAATATTTGTTTACGCAAAAATAATTAAGATTTTTCGATAAGATAAGTAAGATACTTAGTCTAAGTCAAGAATTAGTGTAGTTCGCTGCCTTACCAGCGCAAAAGGACTCCAACCCTTGGTTAGGGCTATGCAAAAGCTTATTGTAACCAATTACGAAGGCACTAAAGGTTAGAACAGAGCGCAAGGCGACCTGCACGAAGGCAGGTCTAGTTGGACTAAACCAGCATCACATCCATCTCAAGCGTGCAGAAACTTGGTTCCAACATCCCCCCATACTGCTTCGGGTGAGACTTCAGTCCACACTCCACGGGCTGATGTCAAAAGGGCTAGTACTGTAGGGATGTGTTTGGCTAAATATCTCTGAACTTGGGTCAGGCCCCCATAAGCCAAAAAATGGTTCCATTGTCGAGACCGGAATATGCATGAGAGATGTGTGATGTCATATCATTGGAATC